>VHZZ01000138.1:306284-325167 GCA_009801015.1 Silene noctiflora
CCAGGCACGGATATTGGGCTAGTCGTGCCTGGCCCACTCACCCGAACCCCCACCGCGACCCGCTCTTGGCACGCCCAGTTTCGTGCCCGGGCCGTTCGTGCCTGGCATGTGGGCCGGTCCATGTGCCTTAAGTTTGTTTCACTTTTTTAAAAAATATTGTTTATTTTTAGTACTTTTTGTTTAATAAATGATAAATTGTTATATAATTGTTTTATAATTGCTATAATTTTAGTACGTTTTGTTTTATAATTGCTATATTTTTAGTACTTTCGTGTCAATTTTTGGGTCGTGCCGTGTCAGGCCCGTCGTGCCTGATTCGTGCCAGACCCACTCGTGCCTGGGCCATGCCGTGCCTAGGCACGAACATTCGAGGAAAATCGCGTCGGAGTCCGCCTCAAGCACGATCGTGTCGGGCCCGTGCCGCCTCGAAAAAGTCAACGTGTCGTGTCGTGCCTTCCTCGGAGCCGTGCCGCCCGCCAGCTCACGGCCCGAATTGCCAACTCTAGGCGTGTTAGAGTATAAAAGTATAAAACCGAACTTGTGACTCCAACATATATCAACTTAATATTCATCATAAAATGATCATTATTTATTAAAAAATTGGTTATATATTTCTCATCGTTATTTAAAACCGTTGTAAATGAGAATTTACCGTTCTTAAGTTTTCGAGATTTATACTTTGTATGTACGTACATACAACCTAGTTTATGCATAGTATAAGAACATGCAACCTAATATATGTATAGTGATTAATAAGACTTCCAATGTGAGACCCTGTGAGTAAGTGTCCTTTTTGTTCACATTTTTAACAAAGTCAGTGCACGTGCACGTGATTTTAACAGCTAAATGACTATTGTTCCTTTCTTTCATTCAAATAGGTTTTCCCTTTGTTTCTTTCTTCTTTGCTATTCATCCTTTTTTCTTGCAACTTTTCAAATTTTCATGTGTAATTTTGATTCCTCAATATTACAATATTAGTATGTTGATAATCAAGTCATAATCGTAGTAATTATCATTAACGTTGTGTCGGAAATTAAAAGTCCGTAATCTGGTTTTATTGGGGTGTAACTGTGTAAAGTATAAAGTAAGTATAACGTAATCTAGTTTATGGTCGTGTAAATGTGTAAGTTAGTTACTTGGATTATTCCTCAATATTACAATAGTATGTTGATAATCACATAATACATTGTGTCGGAAATTAAAAGTCCGTTATCTGGTTTATGATGGGTGTAATTGTATACAGTATAACGTACACTGTTAGAAGTAATAATGCTAATGGACTACAAAAATCAACCATGCAACTTACTACTCCCTCCGATCCAGACCAAAGGTAACATTGACTTTTTGACACTATTTGTAGAGAATCTTTGATATTATTTGTAATATATAAACGAAAATATAGTCATGTGAGATCTTGTTTGATTCATCGTAATGAATGCTATAAGAATATCAATTTTTTAGAATTTTTAATAATCTGTAACTAAAGATATCCAAATTGCAAAACGCGTCTCGACAAGTGTGAAAAAAAAAGTAAATGTTACCTTTGGTCTGGATCGGAGGGAGTATATGTTTATGTAGAATTAAGATAACTTAAATGTTCAAGGAACAAGCCGGTGATACAAGTGTTTCGCGAAACTATAAGAGCATGCTATAAGGAATATAATATTACTCTAAGAATAAAATATAGAAAATTACGACTAACATAATATCTAAAGATAATTGTTAAATCTATATTTTATTCTTAGACTATCACAATATATTATCATATTGTGAATTCTATTATTAGAGTAATATTATATTCCTTATACATGCAGATGGCCTTGTTTAACTTAAGATCTCTTATAACCCTCTTTTTTTCTAAATCTACTTCTATATAAATTGGGTATGAGAATCCTTTTAAGACGGTTTTAAACAAGATACGACGCCTCTTCGACAACATGCATGGTAAAAAATGAGGTAATTTTTTTTGATGGACGAATTTATGAGCACACAAAAAGGGTAGTTGATGAGTCTACTTCAGGTGGCAACATTGCAGGGTGGAGAACAATAGGGAGACATTAGACATATAGAGGTAGAAATATTGAGTTTGATTGATTGAGATTGTGATGAACAAAGTAGATAGGCTATTAACTTACACAAACACTGACAGACGTAGTCTAATTTTATTGCCTTAAATCTAGTCCTACACTTGTTGTTCATCCCTTTTCAATTACCAATAATCTATTTTGGAGTATATTAATTAACGGATGATGCACGCGGTGCCCTGGAAGTTTGATCTTTTGCTTGAAATACCCAATTTTTTGTATCCGGGTAACTTTAAAAAGCCATAACTCGTGTTTACGATTTCAGAAAGTGATAATTTTTTTTTTCAAATCGATCATCTTTCCGAGAACTACGATTTAAAAAAAAATTTATCGTATTTGGATCCCGTGATTAGGAGTTATTGCGTGTCAAAGTCGTGTTTTTTTTACCAAACAAACTTTGAGTGACCATATCTCTTGGTCACGAATTTCAAACTCAACAACTTTTTTTTTTCAAGTCGTAGTTCCCGGAAAGATGATCAATTTGAAAAAAAAAAAATTATCACTTTCTGAACTTGTAAACACGAGTTATGGCCTCTTAAAGTTTTCCTAATTCAAAAATTGGATATTTCGGGCAAAAAAAACAAACCTCAAAGGCACCGCGTGCATTTTCCGATTAATTAATTAGGAAAATAAAGAGTACAATTTATAGGTATAATATGTTGTAAAATCATTGAAGATCGTATAACGATTTTACATGATACTGTATATACTATGGTACGTGACATATATGTGTCAATCAGGTCGAATTTGAGGCGGTTGTATTGGGATTGGGTCATTTTTGGATCTCACACGGACGTTTTATTTCGATTCGGTCATTTTCAATGTTTGGTCAAAAGTTGTCGGGTTCGAATCACTTCAAGTCAGATTATTTCGTGTCAGCAATTACTAAACACTTTAACTTCCGTGACTAAAAAAGATTACCTTTCAAAGTTCATCATTTATTACAGAAGGTTACCCTAAATAAACTCTTTATTTTGATATACATATGGAGTATATAATATTAACATTACTTTAATACTTATAATTTCGATTCATTTCGGATAATTTCGAATCCGGTTAATTATGGGTCGAGTGGTTTTAGGTCGGATCAACATTTGGTCGATCAATCATAGTTCGGGTTGGGGCGTGGTCAATCAGGTCTCAGATCATGATTAAGTTAGATAATTTTAGGTTACTTTCATGTCAACCTTATCGGATCGAGTCGTATCACCTTTGTCAGGTCTAGTTAGCGTAACGTACTCTAGTTAATTAGTTGGTTACATTACATCAAATTTGTCTAAACTAGATTTCAATCTACTAATTAACTACCTCACTAAATTAAGTTCCATGCATAAATACATATGCCATTGTTATGCCTAACTTTTTTTAAAAAATAGTCAGACCTAATTTAAACAAGATTAGTACAGTTACTACAGACACACTTTGATTATTGATTATTCCTTTCCTTTGGTTGGTCATCAATGCTTTCAACCGGAAATATGAGGATGGGTTTGACTCTATGTATGTCATTTACTTACCAATAAGTCTCCATTCTGACCGATATATCCGCCACAAACTTGTGACAGGTCAAGTATTACCCATATGGGTAAATATGACAACAATTAAAGTGTATAAAGACTCACAAATGATTTGTCTTATTAAGCCATCTGGGTTTTTCCTGACCCATCATAAGCTTGTCACGGATATCGACCGTCACAAATGAGAATTATTTCTGTTATAAAGTAGTTAAACTTCTTTACTCCTACTTTTTAGATCAACTGATAACTGAAAATAATGTCTTCTTAATGTCCTAATCAATTACTTTGGTGTCTAACTTTGACTCTCTTTTACTATAATGCTTTCATGTAAATTGTAATATGACAATAATTTTATATAAGACGGTAAACATAACGTTATTGTAAAACCATCAATTACTTAAACTTTCTTATTTTACAAGTGTGACTGTGTGAAACATAATTATCACAAATAATAAAATAAATTTGTTCAACATATATTTTGACTTTTATTTATACACAGTAATAGTTTATGCACCTTCGCATCACTATCTTAAAAATATAAAATGAGGTACGTCATATATAAAATGTTACGAAATTGTTGTATATTGTACAACAATATTATAGATTAGTATGTACATAGTATAATGACATCTTATAATAGTTTAGAGGTATTTTTTTTCTCTTGAAATAGATTAACATCAAAACTTTTACTTAAAAATATTGAAAATTTAATAATTATTATGCAAGATGTTTCTACTATAACAACAGTCAATCATTTTACATTTACACTCATTTTCAAAAATATCTAAAACCAATAAAAAAACACTTTAAAACGGTGTGATTTTATAATTTATGGAAAATCCATCAAACTTATTAAAAATAGAAATTGCATTGAATAAGTGTATCACAAGTTCTCATTGAAGACAAACACTATCCGTCTTATTGTGAGATAGGCATTATCCGTTTTCAGCTTGTAACGGATAGTGTCCGTGACAAGCAAGACGGTTCGTAAATGTATAACATCAAATGGTCATCATCAGTCAGCAGGGTGTTTAACAACTTAAAATGAGAAGTATTTATTTAACCCCAAAAGAGGGACAAAGCAAGGGAGAAACAAAGTATGTTTATAGGTTTCTGTTACAAACACTTTTCCCATTTTCAAGTGTTTTCTTTTCACATTCATAACTCAAAACTTCCCCCTCTTATATTTCCCATACTTTGCCTCCCTCTACTTACTTATCAATCATTTCTTGTCAAAATCTCTCTATCTCTTCTCTCTTTCTCCAAAGTTATACAAAATAATTCAAAAAAACAAGATAATTTCCAATTATTTAAGTTATTCAGTATATTTCAGAGTGACGTTATCAGTTCCCGTGTTTTAACAAATGTGTAGTTGCCCTTAACTATTTAGGTCTACATTTCCATATTTTATTTCCTAATATTATTATTATTATTATTCATATTCTAGGTGAGTGTTTTTTCCAGAATTAACCTCACTTTCTTTAAACAATAATCCCAACTTTTCTAGGGTAGTACCCTTTTCACAAGATCACACATCTATGAGCAAGAATATTATTCCTTTTATGGGTGATTTTTATGGTGCAAGTTGTAAAAATAAGAACTTTAGTAGTGAGATTAGTAATAATAATAATATTCATAATAATATAATTAATAATAATAATAATAATAAAATGGTGGGTCCATCTAGAGAAAACAAGGTTTGTGCAAGAGGCCATTGGAGACCAGCTGAAGATAATAAGCTTAAAGAACTTGTTGCAATTTATGGCCCTCAAAATTGGAACCTCATTGCTGAAAAATTGGAAGGGAGATCAGGTAATAACCTCATTATTCTCTTCTTCATATTTTGATTTTTCAAAAAGGACCCACATGGGTTCTAAACTCGATTTTACGAGTTAATCTAACTGACATTTGGTGTGACAACCTAAACGAAAACATTTCAAGACATCAGGATCACGAGTCCTGACTAATCTAGTTGACATCTGCTGTTACAGATCAGTTAGGCGGGATTTTTTAAGGCATTGGGATAACGCGATTATTATACTTTTTTTTTGTATAGGTAAAAGTTGTAGATTAAGGTGGTTCAACCAACTAGACCCAAGAATAAATAGGAGAGCATTCACAGAAGAAGAAGAGGAAAGACTAATGCAAGCACATAGAGTGTATGGAAACAAATGGGCAATGATAGCAAGATTATTTCCTGGTAGAACTGATAATGCTGTTAAAAATCATTGGCATGTTATTATGGCAAGAAAATATAGAGAACAATCTAATGCTTATAGAAGAAGAAGAAATCTTCTTATTTCTCATAATAATAATAATAATAATTATTATTATTCTCCTATTATTCATCATAATATTAATTATAATAATCCGATACAACGACGATCATCATCTTCTTCTTCTTCTTCTTCTTCTATGGACGAAGATAATAATAATAATAATAATAATAATAATTATCCAAGTTCATGTCAAATTATTTCAACTAATTATAATGGGTTTTGTCATCAGCAATCTCCTTTGGATTTTTTCTCAGGTATGTTTATTTTATTTTTATTTTTATTTTAATTATGATTTATTGTTATTTAAGCTTTTTTCTGTTCCTGTGGATGTACCATAGACATAACTATATTTTTCGGGTGTGGTCTACCTTTCGAAATCATAAGAAATATAATACGTCTAAGTACTATCTAAAATTATTAGACGGTTTTATTTTATAATTTATCGTAGAATATGCTATTATTGTCATGATTGTTGTTATGGACAGTATAAACCAGGTGAACAAAAGATTTGCTGATCTCATGTTTAATGCATTCATGCATAAATAACCTCTTTATTTAGACTTGGGATTTGAACAACTTTCTTTTAATACTTCCCTTTTTGTTGCTTAAATTTCTCTTTCTATTATGTCATTAAAACATCATATGATCATATTCTTATGAACTGTAAAACCGTCTTATTCTAAAATTTGTGATATCGTATTAACTTTGGGCATGCAGGTCAAAATGGTGATAACATAGGGAGCATGTTCAGTCAAAGCAGTTGTTTGGATAGGCCAATGCAAACATCAATGCCACCCCAACAGCAACAACAACAACAATACATCTACTCATCTTACTGCTACAACAACAACACCTTTTTTCCAAATCCTCAAGCACAGTCTACTACTTACACTATATCTTCATCATCATCTTTATTATTATTAAATAATAATATAGATCATGATGATCAAGGTAGTACTAGATCAAATCATCCACAATTTATTGACTTTCTTGGTGTTGGTGCCACTTGAATTAAGTGTAAAAATGTAAACTTATGTATTAGGGAAAAATTAGAGATATTATGCATGGTATTAAATCTCGGTTTTCATTCTTGGTTTTGTAATCAGTTATTATGGTCTAGTCTGAGGGCTTGTTTGGTTCACATAGGGGAATTAAAGTTTTCGGGAACTTCAAGTTCACATGAATTTCCAATTCACGTGAATTTTCAAAAAGTGTTTGGTTTGCATGTGGGAAGTTAATTCATGTTGGAACTTTCAATGACCAAGGGAGGGCTTGGTGAGTGACTTCCCACATAAGGAAGGAAGTAGATTCATGTGGGAAGTTCTACTTCTCATGATTTTGGCAACCAAACAACATCATACTTTTACACTTCCTAGGAAGTTCAAGATCCCATGATTTTAATGGGCAACCAAACAAGCCCTGATTTTGATTGTTGCGCTATAAATATAGCCAATACCATTTTAAAAATAGATCATGTTCAAAATGTTGTAATTCTATCGCCCCGTCCATATATCTTAATTGGCTAGATTTAATACCATGACCGGATACGAAAAAAAAAATGTAATGCATCCTTGTATGAGTGAAACATGACACTTAATGATGAACTAGTATAGATCCCGCGCAATGCGCGGTATATAGAGTTTTTATTTTTTTTAGTTTATTATTTAAAATTTTAAAATTTTCACTTCATTAATATTTAATATTTCATTCCACTATTTTTTTATATGAAACAAATAAATTGAAATGGAAAACGAACCAAATAGAATTAAGTTAAGTTGTGCTTTTTTTTTAATGAATTTATTTTTTGTCACAAAACTAATAGTAAGTACGTGTCAAGTTATTCTCTACGATAATAATTATTTTCATTACTGAAAAATTTAGTAATTTATAGTTTATAATTTAATACCAATTTTATTTTATCATAATGAAAAAAAGCATAATTTTGAATTTAATTAAAATATTAGAGTATAATTACAATTATATTAAGATTATATTTTAAGAAAAAAATAATAGTTTATTAAAAAAAATCAATCATGTTCTTATGAAAATAGATGCATTTTCGAGGGAAAACTTAGTAGTAAGGGAAAAAATCATAATTATGAATTTTATTAAAAGATTAGAGTTTAATTATAAGCATATATTCAATGAAAAGACAATAATAATGCAATGAATGAAAATTTACTTATTACCTTATTTAGCTAGATGTTTTTTGGACGAAAACTAAGAGAATTTTTATTCTCTTAGTAGTAAGGGGGGTTATCAAGGCATTTCAAATTTTCAACTAATTGGTTTTATTTTCATGTTTTTAATATCCATGGTATTAAATCTCGGTTAAGTTGATTTTAAAATCAGTCATACATTACATTATAATTTTAATTGTTGAACTATAAATACAGTTAATACCGTCTTAAAATAACTCGGTCGCCATGCGCCCGTGCATACGATTTAATTAGCTAGATTTAATAATTAATACCATGGATAATTGGATATCATTTTGAGGAGTTTTGGGAATTATGTGAGACACTATTAATGGCAAAAATGTAGTGCTATCTTCCTTGTATAAGTGAAACATGACAGTTCATACATGATAGCATCACAACTAATTGATTTATTTCATTTTCATGTTAGTTATTTTCAACTTTTTATTTTATTTTATTTCCTTATTAAAAAGTGTCATATTCAAATTCATAAGAACCATCCTTATCAATGTTTCCTTGTTATACACATTGTGATGGAAGATGTTTTTGTGAAGGACCATTGGTCCAAATATGGTTTTCTGTTAACAAGTTATAATTATGATTCTTTTGTTGGAAATGTTGGATTGATTTGATTAGATGTGATTATATCTTATTCTCTAGGTAATGCTATGGATTGTACTTAATACATACATAAATACATAGGTTGCTTATTTGTACTTGATTAGATAGTTATATAATTAGGGCAGAACTTCGGGAGAACCGGCATATCCGTTTACAAACTTGCGACAGGTCAAGTACTATCCATATGTGTAGATAAAACAAAACAGATTGTTATTTTTTAGACAATCTGGTTATGTCCCGTCTAATCACATGGGGTAATACATGACATGTCGCAAGGTTACGATTGGTTACCCGTCATAAATGAGAACTTGTGTAATTAAGGAAGCTCTAATGACACTCTAAAATTACTAATATCATCCATGTTGTAAGACGGTATATAGTAACATGCCCGTAAACTTAGCCTGTATTAATACAAAGTTTTTTTTTGGTGTAAACCATCTGGTTTAATCCGGAGTCGAGCCGGGTAGGACCACTAGGGCGGTAAAGCTCTCCCTCATGAGTTTCAACACTGCTGCGTTCTCAGGGCTCGAACACGAGACCTTTGGTTAAGCTAGAATAACCCCTTGCCAGTTGATCTAAGTGCTCATGGGTACAAAGTAATAATATTTCCAAAAACTGTAGTTGTATTTTCATTTCCCTATAATTAATCAGCAAATGACAAGAAGTAACATGTGATATTTCACAGCCGGCCACCTCCCCTTTTTCCAACATTATTTTACCCAGTTGTAAGACGTATTAAGCTTGTGAATTGTGACGCCTCACGAATGAAAATCTGTATACATTAATACATATGTATTGATGAGGCTCATGTTCTAGACTATAATAAGTATCACGTTTTCTGATTCGTTTTATATTGTTTCTCATCATCATAAAATAAAGTAAACATAAACTATCGATCTACCAAAACGGTTGAGTATATATATAACCAATTCAAATTCTTTCCATTCCCAACAATAAATAAAGGGTTAATTTTCACTAAACGGTCTAAATTTCATCTTGCAGCGATCTAACGATTCGACTTTTGGTCATATATAACTATCACAAATTCACAGGTATGAGTTTCCTCACTAGTTGATGTGTTGTACAATCAGGAGTAGTGCCAAAGATAGAGGTCTGAGGTCTGTACCCCAAGTCTTTTAGTCTAGAAGAGCTAATTTAGGCATGTGAAAAACTGAAGATGGACCAATCAAAACAGCAAACTTGTAAATTTAAACAACACGGGTACTCATATTGTACTCTATCTTGCATTCAATTATCTAACACAATTCTGTTAGCCCGGCCCATTCTTCACTTTCTGGTCAATTTCAGGTTCCCGTCACGAATCGGTCTAATCCCGGTTCTTTCTAGTCTGAAACCATTTGAATAGAACATGAGTAATCAAAATAAAACTTAAAAGGATTTGAACTAAACAAAACTAAACTCGGGAAAAAGAGCTGTAGATCTAACTCTGATCTCGATATTAAAAGTAAGAAACCCAAAATTAATTGAACGGGTTTGTCCAACTTAACTCGACAAAGCGGATTACCTAACGTATCGAGGATGGTTTTTAACTCGTAAACTTGTCATATGTAAAGTGTTTTATAAGATGAGAGAGTTGATCGTTTTATTAATTAACGAGCTACTCTTCTCCTATTACTAGTCCTCCCGTAATACTCCCTTTCATTCAGACCAAATGTAACACTTGCTTTATCACACTTATCGAGACATGTTTTGCAACGTGAATATCTTTAGTTACAGATTATTAAAAATTATAAAAATTTGATATTTTTATACCATTAATAACGATAAATCAAACAAGATCTTACATGACCATGAATAGTGCAAAAAAAAAAACAACTGTTACCATTGTTATGGATGAGAGTATAACAAAACACCTTCAGACTTATTAAGTTAACAATCTTACGACGAAGGTAGCTTATTTCAAACATCACTCTTACCTACATTTCTAACTACAGTTATTTTTTTTTTTTTTTTTTAATACAAAGTCATTGTGTACCATAACCTAATGGCGCGATTTTTGCTTAGCTTCGTCCCCGATTTCAAACAGTCAAACAAAAAAACACAAAGATTTGTAACATCAACGTAGAATACTATTGTGATGAAAAATCTTTGCTATACAAGTTTAAATATTTGTTTGATTACTGTTGTTTGGCAGAAAGCGCTAAAATTGAGGTAGTCCTTTGTATATTAATGACTTGCAGAGTTATGCACACGTTTGATATCACACTCTTTTATTTGTACATCAGGTCGTGATTTGTCCCTATGTATGTAGACCTAAAATTGGCCGGGATGACTATGGGTCGGGTTAGTTTAGGCTTGCCTGTATCGAAGATTTTGTTGTGTTATTCATTTATGTAAATCCATGTATATATTCGATAAGACATAATTTAAGCTCATATACACATAAGCCAAGCATTTGTGAGTTACGAGTCACAAGTGCTGGGCTTATGTACGTACTTATGGGTTTATACACTTTATATCTGGATGGATGTGTATACGAGCTAGACTATCGATTTCTTATGCATTACTTCGTGCTCTTTCTGTCTAGTGAATAGTTTACATTTGCTTTATTTTAGGGGAAATAAAACAAAGGTAAATTATTCACTGAGATGGAGGCAGTAGTTTTTAAAGATTGTGAATAAAATGAAAAACATAAAACTTAAGTCGATTTCCGTTCGTATCATTTTGAAATAGGTCAATTTTGTCGAGTATACTGAGTTACTCAACACCAGTTCTTATTTAAGACCGTCTTTTTTTGATAAGGTAATAAAACTAGATTGATCTCCTAAGGTATGACCAACATATCTCATCCTTTCGAATGATATAGGTAAGTTGAAGTCACCGGCTTTCAAACCACCTCGAAAGAGTTGGACATAAATGTCCAATAGAAGCCATAAAGCCGACGACTTTGTTGGCTTCACGAAAGCAATGTTTAATTATCACTTCATAGAAAAACTGAAGATCTAATTTTACATCATTGCCGATACTAGAAATTTGCCAAAAAATTTGTCAAGTACTACGGATTGAGTTGATAACACATAAATGCCATGATTTTACCATTATGATCTCTTATAGAAAAACATATAGCAACTTTAAGACGAGTTTCTCTCCCGATTAAAATAGAAATGAAAACCGAAGGAGGTTGATAGAGGTTTTAAATTTAAAACGGTTTTAAGCAAAACTAACAACCGTTTTATCTTAAAATCTCTCACAACCTTATTTTATTCCCACCTCTATTATAATCGTATGTAAGAGCCGTCATAAGCTAAGACGGTTTTAAACAGGAATCGGTGAATAATTAATTAAGAGAAACACGTGTGAGTTGAACAATGATTGACTGTGAAAGTTGATCCAATATATATATGGTTAGGCTTAAATCGTACACAAGTCAAATTATGCAAATGCAGAAGAACAGAGCAAAATGTCTGAAAATGGTTTTTACTCGATTACTTTGCTTACAAATATATATTTTTTTCTTGTTTTTATAATTATAAATTGTCAGTCTGATTGTTGAAATTACGTATGCTATGCAGTTTGCTTCTGCACCCCTATTTTTTCTTCATTTATTTCTTTTAAATCCCTGCATTTTTCTACCATTTTTTTTTGCATTTATTGCTTCTTTGACTAGAATTTGCCAATTTTACTCAAGACTAGCTTAATTATATTGCTTGCTTAGATGTAAGTAATGGTGGTGGAGTTGCGGTGGTATCGACTTAGAGGTGTTCTAATGAGGGTTTGGGTCGGATATGGGTCGGGCTCACATTTAATTTTTCGTCCACGGACAAGCGGGTTTGGGACAAATTAGTGGGCCAGACCTTTTTTTTTCTTAAAAAGTCTTGTTCGTACCTGCTTATTTAGCGGGCGACAAGGGTCGGGTTCAATGGACATGACGACCCATGAACAGCTCTAGGTATCGTGTAGAGTACGTTAAGTAAAATGAGATAGTGTCATCATGTGGTTCCTTTTCTTCGGACTTAAAGCTCACTCGCAATTTAATGTGAATTATTAACTTTTTCGGTAAAGATAATACGAGTTTTACAAGAAGTTTCAAATAAATAATGCGAAGATAAGTGGGGCAGATGGACAAGTATTAATAATTAGTTAATTAATAATATCGGTTTTACATTATAATAGTATTAAAAAAAGAAAAATAACAATAAAAGCGGATTATATGGTCAAAACCCGAATATTTTTTTTCTTGGGTTTGGGTTTTAGACTTGGGCCAAGAAAGGGTAAGGCCCGGCTGAAAAATAACCCGACATAAATCTAGGCCCGGGTGCCCGGGTATGGTGAATCATCCGATCATGGAAGCTTGTTTCCAAGGCATGAAGCGTATATGAGTCTATTTGGGCTAATTCTAAATTCTTCATGAAACCCATAATATGTCTTGGGCTGTTTCACAGCAAACCAGGTTTAATAGGACGTCCAATTTTATAGAGCGGCCCAAAACAAAAAAAATTGAAATTGAATTTGTAAAAAGAAACTTTGAAATTCAATATTTGGATCGGCCAATTATATGCTCGGGCGCTCGGGGATCGTATTGAATATTGGGCTAAGGGTGCAACCGAGTCGTTTTGAGCTCAAGTGTAGGCGGACCCGAAATTGGCTCCGAACTCGCCAAATTTAAAAAGCTGAAGCAGAATCTGCTCGAGCTCAACTCAATTTAATCAAACTATTACTAATCAAACTATTCTTTTCTTTAAGAGTTTCTGATCCGAGCTTTTGTAAGATTTGAACAGCATCAAGCTTGGCTCGAAGTCGGCTCTGAATCAACCGATTTCAAGCCGAGTTTTGACCGAGATGATTCCAAGGGCTTTGGAATCCGACTCAGGTCATTGCCAGCCCTAGGAGAAAGTCATTGTTGTAACAGACTTCACTCAAGATGTTTTAGCTCTAGCGGATCTTGATTTAATATAAGATATGAATTACATCACCAATTGAAATTGTAGATCCTTACAATAAAAACAATCACATTTTATATATCTAATGTAACCACAAATCAACTTAAACATTACTCCAGTATTTCAATTTTCAACGGTCGATTTGAGTCATTCGACTTATTACGATCCAAGGGTGTTAAATATACACAGACTTATCCCTGTGTTAAAATCGAAAGAAACTTAAAAGGCCGGATTTCCCTTGGAGTTGTCAGCGTGCTATTTCGTGGAATAACAAAGACCTCGAGAATGCTGCAGGATTAAATTCCAAAGCTGTAAACGATGCTTCATCAATTGGATTAATTCTCCTTTCATGATGTTCATGATCATTATTATGTTGTTGTACTCCTCTAAAGAACCCTCCTCCTTTCGTGATTGACATACGCAGATGACGATTGTTGTTGTTTTGAAGAGTAGTCCTTATTGAGCTGTTGGCAGCTTCAATAGGATCATCAACTTCCAATGTTTTTCTAATCACAATTCTCGCGTTTTCAGATTTCCTCTCTTCTGTAGAATTCTTGCTGTCACTGTCACTGTCCCTGCAATGTTTTCTTGTTCTTATGCCTAGTAGATGGCGGTTCTGAGAAGCCGAGGTGTTTTTCTTCTTACGCCTACTGTCCCCCAAAGAAACGTTCCTCGTGGCATCGTTAAGTGGCTGGTTAACATTGGAAGGGAATGAATAATTAATGTGTGAATAAAAAACATATCACAAAGAGCCAAATCGGGTATGTAAAGCATAAGGCAAACTGCGATTATAATGTACTGAAACAGCACGCGCTGTTTTGATTAACAAGAATAAGCAAGAACTGAATGAAGGATATTCACAAATTAAATTGCAATTGCGCAAAATGACATTACCCCAGTGCCTCAAAAACTACTTTATAATGAAGAACGACCCGTCTTGTATAGATTCAAGTTGAACTAATCAGACGATTATACGAAATTAATGTTTGTTTCCCAAGTTCTACAAAGTACAAACAAGAGCTAAAGTTTCATAAAGACTTGTTCAATCTTCAGAAAGCAGCAGAGTGGCAAAGACACCTACTTACCTCTGTACTGGAGGAAATGAGCCGTACAGTGTCGAAACTCGGAACCTCTTGAAAAATTAGCTTAGGTTAATGGACATTGAACAAGCTTAGTGTCTCGGACACTTAAGTTTTCCTGCCGGATTTCAAGTCAAGTTAATGTACAAGCACTCTTCTAACTAAAAAAATACTTCATAAGATTTGATCCTATATGTTTGATTAACATACTCCTCACGAAAAAAAATAAAAACGTAAAAATTCAGATGAATCGGAGGAAGTAGCATTTTTTCAAAGTCGAGGGGGGCGACACCCAAACTAGCCCCTTGCTCCTGCCACTAGATAGGATAATTCTACCATAAAATTGATTAGCTTTGCTTCAAGTTAAATTCTTTAGCATCAAAACAAAAGTTGGAACATTATAGTTTCAGTTCAACTCGAAATCTTGAATCATACAGAATTCCTCATTCTACTGTTGAATTGTTCTTATCCCTATATTTGTTGAGAACGAATCTTTTGTCTCATTTTCGTGTCCCATCTCGTGTATCAGTTCCTTTTATATTCTAACACATCAACCTCTAGAAGACTTGCACATTTTTCTATGATCACTATTAAACTGTTATTTTCTGCACAAATTCTCATTGAAGACGAGCACTATCCTCACAAGTTGAAGACGGATAGTGCCCTCTCACAATATGCAAGTGACACTACATGGGGTGCTCCATTTCTCCCTCACTTCCGTCTCCAGTTTGTGATGGATAGTGTCCGTCGCAAGACATTTTGAACAAAGAAATACCCAATTCATATTCCTACAATTTAACAACTGGGTAGCTCTCAAAATTACAAATACTTCATCTGTCTCGATCATTTGTTTACTTTTGATTAAAATACGTTCATGATCAATTGATAGAATTCATGTATACAAAGAAATACCCAATACCCAATTCAAATTTCTACAATTTAACAACTGGGTAGTTGTCAAAATTACAAATACTTCATCTGTCTCAATCATTTGTTTAATTTCGATTAAAATACAATCACGAACAATTGACAGAATTCAAGTAATCAAAGAGGTACCCAATTCAAATTCCTCCAATTTAACAACTGGGTAGTTGTCAGTTGTCAGAATTACAAATACTCTCTCTATTCTGATCATTTATTTACCTTTTATTAAAATACCTCGGTCTTTTGCATAGAATAAAAAAGGTAAACAAATGAATAAGACGGAACGGAACGAGTAATACAGAAAATACAATCAAGAGTTGTAGAAAGCAAACCTTATGATGTCCACTGTTTTCATCCTGTTTTAATTTATCACTTGAACTTGTAAATTCATAATCACAATCATAATTATCATCATCATTAAAAACCCTGAAACCATGATCAATAATTTCTGACATATTTCCAAAACCCAAAAAATTACTAAATTTGTGTTTGTTTATCTAATTTTTGAGGATATATGAAGGTGAAAGCCAAGTCATCATTAAAATGAAATTGGGGAAAATTGAGAGCCACAAATTAATGTGAGTGTGTTTTGAATGAATTATACAAATGCTTTAGGATCAGAGTTTTAGATTCCACACTTTTTGACAATGATGGTGGATGACAATTGCTACATTTCTTGCATTTCCAAGTGTCAAAGTTAACACCTTATCCAATTAGGTATATCCGTCTTCGCAAATTCACATTGAAGACGGACACTATCCGTCACAAATTGAAGACGAGTAGTGACAAATTAAGTGGAAATTAAATAGAGCATCTCATTTGCCCTCCCACCTGTGATATTGTGAGAGGGGCACTATCCATCTTCAATGAAATAAGTTGATCCGTCTTAAACAAGTATATCCGTCTTAAATTTAAATGGAACAATAAGTCAATAACATTATGTCTAAGGAATAATAAACGACTAGTTTTAAACCCGTGTGAAAAATGCACGGGCTCGTTAATACAAATTTAAAAGAAAGACAAATGTAAATCGATTTTGCTTATGTTGAAATATTTTTTTTTCTTTTTATTAATCCTAAAAATATTATGTTGAACTTTTTTCATATTGGTAAAATTTATACTATCGGATAATCGAATATTTAGAACTTTTTAAAGTTAAAAATCAGTAGATCTAATAATTTCATTACTTTGTAACTTTTAAATTACATTCATAATTATGTAATGATTATTGTTATGTTATATATCTAATTGAATTTATTTTAAAAAAAATTAATATTTTTCAATTCGTGTACACTCATAATTTTCCGATTAWTTAGAGCTAATATTTTCAATTTTTTAAAATATTTCATAAAATATTAAAAACTTTATTGCTAATGTTTTCTTATAGAATTCTTCTTTTTAAGCTTTATTTCATATTTAATCATGAAATAAAATGTCTTCATAAGTGGTGGGAGTAGTGGGTAGTGGCTTTTTTGTTTTTAATCCTAAAATCAATGGACCAATCACATGCATTTAAAAGACTCATCTTTTATATATAGAAGATTTTATCTCATCTATCTATATAGCTAGTACTTAACGCGTAAATTGTATAAAATTTCCAAAATAAAATTGTCTTTGATGAATTTTGAGATTGAGGGTTGAGGATTAAATGAAGACAAATTATCGTTTAAAATGGGTATATTTGTCTTTAAGTTTAAGATAGGTTAAATATAACCTATGAAATGATTACAATAAAATAAAAAAACATAGAAAAAAAAATATTTGTTCTATATATATATGTGGGCTAATTTTTAATCTGTTTTAATATTAAGATTGTAAAGCGTCTTGTTTATGACGGACACTATTTGTCACAAGCTGAAGACGGATAGTGTCCATCTCACAATAAGGCAAGTGGGGGAGAAATGAAGCACCCATAAATAGTATCACTTACATATTGTGAGATAGACACTATCCGTCTTCAACTTGTGACGGATATTGGCCGTTTTCAACGAAAATTTGTGTCAAGATTGAGTCGGTCGAAGACCAGCTGGATAAGGAATAGATAAAGAAAAGTGTAAAGTCATTAAAGGAAGTGGAGGAAAAATGAGAGCCACAAGTTAAGAGGAATGAAAGCTAGAGTTCATGCTAGTTGTCTTTTTTTTTTTCCATGTCAGCAATAGTATTTTTGTTTTTTTTTGTAATGGTCCATATTTATGCTCGTGCAAAGCGTCTTGTTTGTGACGGACACTATCTGTCACAAATTGAAGACGGATAGTGTTCATTTCACAATAAAGGAAGTGGAAAGGCAAGTGGGGGAAAAATGAAGCACCCAATAGATAGTGTCACTTGCATATTGTGAGAGACGTACTATCCGTCACGATGACGGATAGTGTTAGTATTCAAGGAGAATTTGTGATGTTCGTGTGAAATCTCTTTTGACAATTAAAGTCGCAAGTTAGAAATTTTTTTGCAAGAGTTGCAAATGAAATATTATGAACCGCTAATAAAAATAGTTACTATCAATGATAAGATAGAGTTAAAATTAAGGCTAATCGAAGATTTGACACTTTTACTATTCTTAGAAAAAAAAAAAAATCGGATAGAATTTGAGTTTAGCGTTTAGTAAATATTAATCCATTTTTAACGAGTATTCGACTTTCACCTAGGATTGATTATTGCATACCGACACCCATAAATGTCCTTTGTTAACTCCACAAAATTTGTGTGAACGCTTTATCTGACCTGAGGAATCGTCCCTGTTATTTACGGGGAATCGACCCTGTGATTTACTCCTTAAAATTTCTGTGGATACTTTATTTGACCCGGAGAATCGTCCTTGTGATTTACGGTCATTTTTGTTACATGACCGTGTAATCCCGAAAATCATGTATTAGATTAGACATTTCAATTTCAGCCGTTCGGGATGTCGTTTTGGGTCATATTTATTTCTCTCCTGATTTTTCTAGCACATGTTAGAGGTTGTTTCAGGAGTTGTCTTTTTCGATTTCAGCACAAACTAACAAGTATTAAGCCATTTTTAACGAGTATGCAACTTTCGCCCGAGATTAGTTTATTGCATACCAGCACTCTAAAATGTTTTATGTTACTTCTCAAAATTTCTATGGATGTTTTATCTGATCCGAGGAACTTTTCTAGTGATTTACGAACATTTTTGTTTCGAGAACCGAAAATCTCGAAAACCGTGTATTATTGATATAGATATATTTAGTCGTGTTTCCCTTATCTTTTTGACTCATTGTGATACGGTTTTCCGACCCCTTACTCGCTTTTGTGTCCCATA
>VHZZ01000139.1:214986-229061 GCA_009801015.1 Silene noctiflora
GTAGTCATTGTTACAGCAACGAATAAATAGTTTTCAAATTGTTGGTACGGAAATTGCAGTAACAACGATAAAACAGAAATCAGAAAAGAGATAACCAGAATGTAACAACGTGGTAAGAGATCCACTGCCTTGAAAACTATTTTGGGACGACCGTGGTGGCGATCAGCAAATTACCGGTAGTTCCCCAAGGATTTACACTACTGCATTCAACGACACCCACTCGAAACAGAGAGCATTGGAACGACCATAGACATTACCCAGAAATGATTTAGAAGTATAGAAGAAGTAAATAAGAGGAAGAGAATTGATGTGTGCTTTGAAGTGCTGATCAGAGGCTTCTTTGGTAGCCTGATAGCAGCAGTTAGGGGAGCCCGAAACTGACTTCTACAATGCAGCAGTCAAGCTGAAATCGTGGAGTGAGACTCTCACCCACTAACAGCATCAATTGACAAAACCAAACTGACTGTTAATTAATAGATCAAAAAGTATTAACATCAACTTGGTCCAGGCCCAAAAAGATAGTCACAGCCCGCCGCAGGCGATTCCCAAATCCCAAATCCTGAATCCCTAATCACGAATCCGGATCCGGGTCGGGCGGGCTCAGGCAGAGGCACGGCGCGCGCACGCGTATGTGTGAGCTGCATTAAGAACCTCACAAGCCTCTACAAAAGGCTCCCTTAAACCACTAGTGGTAAGGTAAAGTGAGAAGAGTATATAAAAACACAGAACTCTCATTTCCTCACCAATGTGGGAAACTTGGAAAAACAGACTTTGGCTCAAGAAGTCCCTATTTCCAACAATCTATCCTTGTGGGATTCCAAGACCACCACCGCGTCTCACCGATGGAGACCAATTCAACACCTTACCATTGGACCTCACCTACTTAGCTTGCACCTCGACCACCGTCGTTCTTGCATCGCGCTACCAACACCTGATTGACTGATTCACACCCGTCTCCGACAACTCCACTCCCTAGTATTATTATTCTTATTCTTATTTTGGCAAGCCAACTTAATACTCAAAAGGTTTGGTGACTAATATCATCATAGGATTATTTTTTTTGTAAGAAATCATAGGATTATTTTTGGTAAATACTCCCTCCGATCCACACCAATGGTAACATGGACCCACTTTTCTCCTCACAAAAAGTGGGTCCATGTTACCATTGGTGTGGATAGGAGGGAGTAGTTTTATAGAAATTCCTATTTTGGTAATATACTAGGTGATCGTAGAAATAAATAAATAACTACTCTGTATATGATTAGAAAACAGAAAACGCACTCCGTTAGGAATTTTATTTTTCAGAATAAAAAAAAAATTGTTTTTACAATTTGGAATCCCCTATCTAGTAAAAGAATAAGTAGGTTCACAAATTTTCCCTTAAAAACCATCTTTTTAAATAAGGAAATTATTGATAATTTAATTATATTCACTACATAAGGAAATTAATAACTATAATGTATTTTATTACATAATTCTTTTCAATAAAATTAATCTTTTCATCAAATTATATAATTTTCACTAAACACTAAACTATGACATTTTAATTAAATTATAAGTAATACTTCCTCCGTACCACACCAAAGGTAACACTTACTATAAACAGACGTACCACACCAAAGGTAACATTCCTTATTTGGCCCACAACATTACCAAATTATCCTTAAGCCATTTGATATTTACATAAAGTGTCATTATATACCCCACCTATCAACCCACAATTAAACCCACAATTACATACCCCACCTATTTTTCCCCACTTTACCCTTAATTTTTCCACATTTTCTCAAATACTCTATTTTTCCCTACGTTACCTTTGGTGTGGTACGGAGAGAGTATAAGACTTTTAACTATTAAATCTTTTATTGATATTATTATTTGAGAATAATTTAACTCATATTATTCATACTATGTATAAACAAAACTATTAGAGGGCGTTTGTTTCGTGCATGAGTATGAGTTTGGAATCAGGAATCATACCCGGGTGGTATGGGGTTGGAACTTGATTCCTCATACCTTGTGTTTGTTTCGATTTTGAGTAGTATGGGTTTCAAACTCAATTAAGGTTAAAATCTATTAAATATAATATTTTAAATAATAATTTTTGATATTATAGAATCATAAAGATAATTTTTTTATCAAATAAGTATATAAATAATTGATTTACAATATGYCATAATTTTTGTTTTCACATGTTTTACCATTTCAATTTGATATCAATGAGAATCAATCTCATACTCACCCCCTCGTTGGGTATGAGAAATCCATACCTTATGAGTTTGAGGTATTGGTATGAAACCCTTCTGTTTTGCAAACAAACACTTGGTATGAGTTTGACTCTTCCCAAACTCATACCTCATGGCTTTTTTGTTTGAACCAAACACCCTCTTAATGGTTTTGATAACTTCAAAAAAATTGAGAGAATTTATAAACTGGATCATTAGCAGTTTTGTGGTATAAAAAAATAGTAATATATTTAGCATATTACTCAATTCTCTTGGATTAATTCTTAGTTTTAATTTATTTTTTGGTCGAAACAAAATACATTAACGGGAAAAATAAACAATTAATGAGATATAACCATGATTTTACAGTTCAATTTTACTCGGTTTTTTTAAATAATTTTACAGTTCAATTTTTTTTTTTTCAAATAAAATATAATGACTTGAAATATAAAAAATTGATGATGTGTTATTTTATGATGATGTGTTATTTTAGCATGATTAAGTAATACAAAAATAAAAAGTTTATGAATACCGCGCATTCATTGCGCGGGATCTAATTTTTCATTATTTTACCAAAAGAACCCAGAATACGTTACTTTTGGTATATTCAAATTTCCAAGTTTAGATTATGCCTAGTTAGATTTGACTTCTGGTTATAGCTGTATAGAACATGTACGGAGTATATATGAATTGCCTCTTGTTTTCTATATACTCTCAACATTCAAACTCGATCTTCCCCTACACATTAAAAACAATCAAAACACACAGGAATGGAGACTTGGGTAATTTTTGAGGAAGTCGATAAAAACTCAAAGGGAACACAATCACACTCGTTGTTCTCTCCTTTCACCCCCAACAAGCGTTATTTTTCCCCAAAAACCATCTCTGAACTCTTTGGAAAGATGATAGTGGCCAGTTTCAATGGCTGGTTGATGATTGTTGATTCTAACGATCCTGGCTCTGTTTTCTTATTCAACCCTGTATCTCGAACCACTATTGATCTCCCCCGTCTTGATTTATTATCCGAAGAAGTTGTTTCTAATGAGCATCACGTAAGTTATGTCATGACATGTGTACCCCATTATAAGGATGACCGTTGTGTTGTTATTGTGGGCTGGAAAAATCTTCTCTTGCTTTGTCGTCCTGGATATGAGGACTCCTGGAGTATCCGACATACTTATTATGTTAACTTGGAGGTTGAAAGTCATGTCTTTGCGACTTGCAATGGCATCATCTATAGACTTGTCTTTTTAACTAATACATATGCTATCCTGTATAAACTTACTTTTGATGAGTGTTCCAATTCGGAGGACTCAAACTTGGTCCTTACCCTGAAATCTATGGGCCAACTTAGATGGATCGACTTGGGTTGCCAGTACCAATCAGTTCGTTCAATTCCTCATCTTGTCGAGTTGTGTGGTGTGTTATACTGCCTGATGTTATTCTACGGACATGGCACTTATGGGAACGACATACAAGATGTACGCGTTTTCAAGTTTGTTGAAAAGGATAACTCTGAAACTCTGGAGGCTGTTGAAGTTGAAAGCATGGAGAATCAAGCCGTTTTTATAGGTACCAACAATTCTATCTTCGGTTGCTACGTTCCTCCGACTACTTCTGGGCTTCTCCAAGGAAACTGTGTATACATACTTGCATCTTTTGATCAGGGCGTCATTCTCAAGTTTCAGTTACATGATCGTACTTTGACTCCTTTCTCGTTATTCCCAAAAAAGAAGGTCAAGTTGTCTTGGCGTCGCCCTTTTTGGGTCACCTCTGCAGGAAAAAAATGGTGAGTATCTAGTACAAGAGAAGTTTGTTAAGTGAGCAAGTTGTTTAAAGAACTTTTATTGTTTAAAGTGAGCAAGCATATATTCACATCAATCCTTTACTAACTTTTTCTTTTTTCTTTTTGCTCGTATTAGGAATTTGGATGAAAGTGAAGAAAAAGAGATGGATACAGTTATCACTCAGGACGCATGCACGACAAGCCACCGAATTGAATTTGGAGACCTCCCTAGTGATTTGATTTCTCGGATTGCAATGCGTTTGTCGGTAACTGATTATTCCAGATTTCGTGCTACTTGCAAGGAATATAACAACTTGACACTTCCGGTGCAATCTTGGTCAAGCCAAAGCTCAAAGATTGAATATTTCGAAACAACCAAATCGGAACTCGTCTTACCATGGCTCGTCTCTATGAGGAGTGATCCAAAGATATGTAATGTCATAGACCCTATGCATACGGATCAGATATATTTGATGACTACTCCTTTGAATCAATCTTATGCCACCATGGAAGTTGTGTATTCAAAAAATGGGTGGTTGTTGATGCACGGATTTGCTGGAAATCTGTTTTTCTACAACCCATTTACTAAGGTGATTACTGGCGCGACACTTCCAAGGAATCAAATTGGCTATCACCTTCGATGTATGGGATGCTCAGCCACCCCTATTTCTCAAACTGGTATTATAGTCGGATTGCATTATTCGAGAGGAGGTCAGCTTTATGTGAACTCTTACATTTATGGGGATCCGGAATGGGTGATTGATAATGGTTGTGGAAAAGGATCATTCATACCCGCCAACAATAGTCCGGTTTATTATAAGAATAAGAATGCTTTCTACTTTTTGGACATTACAGGACGTCTTGGTAGATACAAAATAACTCCTGAACGTAGATACAAGTGGAAAACTTTCAGTAAGCCATCAACGCCAATCGTGTGCAATCCGTTAGGCGGAATGACAACGTACTTGCTTGAATGCGATGGAGAGATTTTATCAGTTTTTGTGTCTCTCGAAGGAAGTTGGGTTAAACTGTTCCGTCTGGATTTTATGAAGAAAAGCTGGGCTAGGGTAGACAACGTGAAAAATCACATGATATTTTTGAGTCCCGAATCAAGTTTTGCTGAAGTCGCGCCAGTCAACAGGCCGGAATTCGGAAATAAGTTGTACTTCTCAAGACTCCACGAAAAGCAAGGATTAGTCTGCTATGATCTTGCATCACAAATATATTGTTCGCCTAGCAACGATAGCATGTCTAGAGAAAATTTGTTTCAAACTAGAGAATTGTTGGGTTGTACTTGGATTCAGCCTAGTTGGTCCTAAAGGTAGTGAATTAGTGATTCTAGTTTTAAAGTAAAGTTTTAAAGTTTGACATTATTTTCTGATCGCTAGTAATATTTTGGTGGTCTACCTTCTGATATACAAGGCTACATGCATAGGTGATGAATTTTTGTTTGATGGATACTGTATTTCTTTTTTTCTATTGAGAAAGGCGGACGATTTTATCCGTATAAATAACATTGAAAGATACATATTGATCAAATTCTTTTGAGCCCTGCTCTATTCATTACCCTTGTAGTGTTTCTGCTATTAGTCTCTCTTTTTTATCTCTATTTTTTTTTACCCGTATAGGCCCATACACTTTGTAATTTGATTATTTGAATGATTTTGAGAAGCTATAGATGTGGTCAGGTTTAGTTCAATTAGCAAATTTTTAAGTTCTATTTTGAGGGACGGTTCGATCTGGTCAACTTTGTGAAAACTGTACAGCAAGCTGATATGTATATGATACTCCGTACTGGACCTTTTGTTGCAGCAGAGAGGAACTACGAGTATGAATTGCTGCTGCTCCCAATATTGCATCTAGTTCAAATGATATTTATTCCTATAATAGTATATTATCTGTTCTCTTGATAGTGTAGTTATGTGTCGGTCTAAGAAGGTGATTTTATCACCCTTGTGTCTTTAAATATGGGTCTTTAGTTGTAATATTGGAATAATCGGCTTTTGGTTGATTGAGGTAATTATGCCTTGTTATTTCCGTTTTGTAATATGAGTCGGATGCATTGATCAAGAGAAGACGAGGAGGGTCCCTCCGCATCCATGACGTGGTGTAAACACCCCAATTATGACCAAGAAGTCRTCCATGAAGAAGGAGTRRAGATAAGAAGAAATGAAAGAGGAAATTGAAGAAAAGAGCTGAATTTTATTGAAGAGCTTCTGCCGAGCTAAGGCGCAGGCTGCTCCCATTCAGCGCAGGCTGCGCAGCCTGCGCCCTTGCGCTGCTCTGTTTTCTCGCTTTCTTCTATCCGCTTTGGGCCTTATTAAATGGACTATATTTTAGGTTTTTCGTGGACCTTATATATACCCTAGATTTAAAACATTTCAGAATCATCTTCATACTTTCATAATCAAGGGTTAAGCTTGTAATAATTAGACTAATCTTTCCTTAATTTGTTGGTTTGTATTTGGATTATGGAAAGCTAAACTTCCATTTCTTGGTGTAATTCATTTCAAAGCTATCAACTTTAGTGGTTGTAAGACTTTCTAATCCTTTATCTATCTATTAATCTTTCCTTGTTGTCAAAGTTTGATGCTTGAACAAGTTTTTGTTTAGATTGCCCATCTTTACTTTGTTCTTGTTCTTCTATTGCTAGTCTTTGATAATTATAAAGATTGCCTTAGATTATTGTAGCATTCTTGGCATGTGTTCATCTTGGTTTAAAGGTTTCACATGTTGAGTAGGAAAGGTTGAGTCTTTACTCAATTGCTTGGTTTAATCTCTTGAGTTTTGGTCCTATTTTACTATCTTGGTTTGTTTCTTAATGCTCATGGTTCAATTGCTTCACATGGTTTAATGTGTAGTTAATTTTATTGTGTAGAGTAATTATTGAGTGGTTTAACTCATATGTTGCTACCAAATTGACAGTATTTATTGGGTAGATGTTATAAAGGATATATAGAGAGTTGATGTCCACTATTGTTGTTAGTAGAGAAHGAATTGCATCAAGTTGTTTCTCTCATATTGAATTCTTGCATACCAAGTGTTTGTGAATTTGTCGCTTTGATAAAGTTCGCATTTTTAGTTCATCTCATTCAAATCCTTACATGAATTCCCTCCTTATATGTCATCTATTGTTGTTCATTGTTAATATTCATTGTTTGTGAAATAATCTTCCTTGTTAAGCTTTGTTTGCTATTAGTTTGTTAATTAGTATTTAATATCAATTTCATTACAAGTTTTAGTTGTGATAATTCCTTCTCTTGGGTTCGACTATTGCTTGCACTTTACTACTATTTCTAATTGCATAGTATAGAGTTAAGTTTGGTATTATAAATTGTTAATTTGATAGGGTACTTAGTATAATTACGACGACCTAACTATTGATATCATCTCTCTATTAAACAGTACCAATGATATGGCCAATAATATCTTAACGATGATGATTATGTTGTTTATTCAGCGGAGGGGTTCCTGTTTGGCTGCATTATGGAAGGTACTAAAACGATGATATTTTAACACGAGGGTCATTCAAAATGGACAAATTTATGCATTTTGATGGGATTAGCCTCTATCCGAATCAAGTTTCTGAGGCCAGTGTCCTAGTCTGATTATCATTGAACTCTCACCAAGTGATTAGTAATTAATTAAGCAGGTTAAACATAAACTCGGAATTTCAGCACTAAGCCAAAAAAGAAAAACTGACTTAATATCAAAAAAACGTCAGTAACAATAGTTTAGTTATGGTCCGTTGAACAGAATATTAAGCTAGAGTGTCATTACATTAGTGCATACTATCTCAATATCATGTTCTCAGTCATACGGCCTCATACTTACTATCAATTTACAGATAGAAAATGAGTATGGAAACTATGAAAAATCATATGGAGATGGAGGGAAAAGATATGCTCAGTGGTGCGCCAAAATGGCTCTTTCACAGAACATAAGCATGCCTTGGATTATGAGCCAGCAGTGGGATACTCCTGATCCTGTGGTGAGAATTTTAAGCTAATTAATCTACAAATGCCTTCTAATGAGCGCATACTGAGGCGTGCCTATTATATGGCCTGGTTAGTCTGTAAAATGCTATTAGCCTCGGTTTCCATGAACACCTAAAACCTATTGCTTTATCACCCACTCCTTTGGAAGCTTCAATGTTTTCGCATTTATGTGAGGATTGTACTCTATTGATGTAATATTCTGATGTGAGTATGATAGTATTTTGTTCAGTACCTTTGGATGTCATAACCTTATTTTTCTTTTCCAATTGCTTCAAACTTGTGCATTCGTGGCTTTCATCGGTGATGAGTGTGTATCTGTATGCTTTACCTCCCACATATGCCTCTTTATTTTAGTTCCTTGCAAAATAACACTTGCTCTTTCTCATAGCTAGAGCACTTGTTCAAAGATCATGCCACCTTGCCACATGTCGTCTGCTCTTTTCAAGAGAGAAGAAGAGCTTCAATATTTGTTTTTTTATCACTACTTTTTTCTTTGAAATTTTCATTTGATATGCTTACAGTATCGAGGGACTATAGATAACTCAATGAAAGCTATTTACTTTGCAGATTAATACTTGTAACTCGTTCTATTGCCATAATTTCACTCCTATTTCTGCAAAATCGCCGAAAATTTGGACAGAGAACTGGCCTGGCTGGTAAATATTTAGTTTATTTGAATGAATTAACATTTTGTTTTTTTTTTGTTTTTTTTTTGCAACGCTAGTTTAATGGAGTTGCACATGAAGATTTATACTTGAGAGATGGAAAATTCTACACGCCCTAATCTAAGTCCTAATGATTGGATGGAACTTCGACTTTTGCTGTTTTAGGTTCAAAGCATTTCAATCGACAACTCCTCACAGGCCTGCTGAAGATATTGCCTACGCGGTTGCTCRTTTTTTTCAGAAGGGTGGTAGTGTACACAACTATTACATGGTAAATTAGCTGATGTTAGTGATTGTTTTAGTCTACGAGTTGAGTTTTTATTCTGGTATTATGTCAGGTATATACTACATTAACACATTTTAAAACGAAACTGTGGGGTTGAACTCAATTAATCTGGCTGTGTATGTCATGGTGACACATCTAACATCTTTCAAATCAGTGACATTGAGGCAATTTTGAGTTTTTCCTTATTAAGGTATTTTTCTTCCCCTTTTTGTTGTTCTTTGGCTGCGGAGCATAGTAAAATATGCAAATGGATCACCAAACAGTACTTGTAGCAATTCTCGATGCAATTTTTAGTGTATGTCCTTCAAAAACAATCTAATTTCAGAATTCTTTTGGCAAACAAACACTGAAATTATTCTTCATCCTTGCTCGCAAAATACCCTCGGCCATTCTGCTTTTATTTCTTTCGCTATTTCAGCATCTACATCAATCATTCCTATGCGATTTTCATCCTTAGTTCGTTAATATCGCAAGGGTATAATTTATTCGTCAATCCCTCTGTCCCGTCTCAGATTTTCGTCCAAACATATGGTGTTAATCCACGTGTGTTTATCGTTTGTTGTAGGCTACCAAGAAGATCCGGACGCAAACGAGTTTATTGTTGATTCCGAGGCCGACGAATAGGTAACTTCGACGTTACTCGGTATTATGCGATATTTATGTTGTAGTTGTATGTACTAGAAATGTATTTTGAGGTGTTGTGAAAAATTGCTGCTGGCCGAGATTATCTACTAGAGATGTCTTGGGTTTTAGTCATTTTGTGACGATTTTGCTTTATATAGTTATCGTTGACGATTTTTTTTTATCTATGGCATGTTAATAATAAAAAATTGTATTATGTTTCGTAAAATTTAATCTGGCCAAGACATAGAACAATAACCTTCATAAAATTTTCGTCACAAGTCTATACGATTTTTATTAATTTCCGTTAGTAAGTTTTAGAAACCATGTGATTTCTAATGATTGACTAAATTTCGAAATTCTGGGTTTTAACAAGTTTTTTGATGCAAAAGTATTATTTATGTCTAAAAATATTATTGGCCATTTCCTGGAATTTTTATTGGATTGTTATAGTAACGGAACATAATATCTTGTTGTGTAATACCTGCGAAATTCCCTCTTTGGAATTTATAACGTATTTAGTTTTTATTCCGCTCTTTATATTTTAAAAATCTCTTTTTATAAAAATAGCGCTTTTTATGTAAAATAATAGTTTTAGTGACCGTCTTGGCCATTTAGGACCTAAAGATGGTTCTAGGTCGAGTTTTAGTTAAAACCGACTCATATTGAGTCATTTGAATCTATACTTATTATTGGGCCTCTTTACTCTCTTCCTCTATTCAGAAAATTCCTCTGAAAAGAAAACTCCATGGAAACCCTTACCTCTGAAACCTAGATCCTTTGTCATAACTCTTTCATTTCTTCACCAATCTTCACCATTTTTCCGCCAAACGTTTCCTCTTCTTGCCCTCCAGAGACAAGATGTCATACCTCATTCCTTTTGAATTGATTAAGTTCTTCCTGCATCTCCATCACCCAACTAGCATCTTCGAGTGTCATGGTGATATTCTCCGATTCAAATTGAGAGAGGAACGCATGAAATACAAAGAAATTGTTGAGGGGTGATCTTCTTTTCCGTCCCGAATTCAAGTCACTTGTCAAGTTTGAAAGAGGGTGAGATTTTTGGTATTTCCACTTCTTTTATACGTTTAAGGATTGTGAGCCATCTTGCGATTCTGAATCAACAGTGGATTCCACTGTGGATTCTGGTTCATTTTGTGTTTGGAGGTTTGTTTTTGTTTGTTCCTTTTCTTCAAGTGTTCCCCCATTCCCCCTGAATATAGTAGCCTCATTTTGAGATGTAAATGGATCTGTTCCCCCTGAATTTTTGTCAGCTTCACCATTCAATAGTGACTCGAACTGTTGAATCTCTTCATTTTCCTCATCTCCTTCGTGTACAGCATCAATGTTATGTCGGATCATTCCAAGCTCATAATCCTCATCATCTTCATCATTCTCTTCCTGTGTATTAGAATGAAAAGAATTAGACTCATCAAATATGACATGGACACTTTATTCCATTTTTATAGATCGTTTATTGTACATTTTATAAGCCTTCCTACGATCCGAATATCCAACAAATACGGCCTCATCACTACGAGCATCAAATTCATCTAAATTATCTTTTCCATTGTTGTGAACAAAACATTTGATTCCAAAGCATTTCAAATAGGATATATTAGGTTTTCTTCCTTTTAGCAATTCTTAGGGAGTTTTATCAACCACTTTTCGAATCATAACATGGTTGTAAATGTGACATGATGTGTTGACGGCTTCTGCCCAAAAGTTTTTTGGCAGCTTACTACTAATAATGAGCCTCTAGCCATGTTTTCAAGTGTACGGTTCATACATTTCACAACTCCGTTTTGTTGAGGTGTAGCACATGCCGAAAAGTTATGGCTAATACCATTCTCATCACAATAAGTAATAAATGATGCATTTTTCAAATTCAGTTCCATGGTCGAATCTCAAAGATATGAGCTTTTTTATCAAATTTGTTTTGGACCTTTTTCAACCAAATCAAAAATTCATCAAATACTTCATCTTTAGAACTCAGGTAGAGAAGCCAAACAAATTGTGAGAAATGGTCGACAATCACACATAAAAAACGACTACCTCTCCTTTACTTCTAACATGCATTGGTCCACATAAATCAATATGAAGTAACTCAAGAGGTTGTGATGTATTAAAGAACTTTTTGGATTTAAATGAGCTTTTTACTTGTTTTCCTCTAGTACAATCATCACATAAACCGGTAAAGTTAAATTTGTTTAATGTTAGGAATGTCATCGACTAAGTCAAGTCGCATAAGGGTGTTCAATGTTCTAGCATTTACGTGACCTAATCTTTTATGCCAAAGACATGAGTCGTTTTTCTTTAAAGCACTCATACAAGACATGATACGACTAGACAATGCCTCCAAAGAAACTCAACAAAATCCCTCCAAAGATTTCAAGAACCCATCTTAATAACATTAGTTGAACCCTCACAAAACTCTAGCCTTTTAAACCACATAAATCACTCAATCCCTCACTTCACCCAAAACCTAGGGTTTGAGTTAGACTTGAAACCTTCAACAAAAAAGCATCCTCAAGCAACTTCTAAGGCAAAGAAAAGAGAATTGGGTCACCAAAAGCCAAGATCCACTAGATTTCAACATCAAGCTTCAAACTTCTTAAAGAATCTAGTCATGAAAGGGAAAAAAGGAGATGAGAAAAACTATGAGGACATTTATAAGGATAAGGGGGAGTTCTTCTCATGCAAATTTCAACACAAGAAGATGAGAAAATGAAGAATCGCTTTCATTCGCCTTTTAGGTAAGAATATTCTACCCACAAAATTTGTTTGTCCTACTATATTGAGAAAGCTAGGGATTAAAAGTCAAACCGAATCACTATTTGAGTTCCTAGGGCTTCCAGCAATGTTTGAAATCCAAGAGTTGACATACTAAAGGTTCTAGACCCCTAATTAGACTTCTCTATGATGAAATGCTTGATTTACAACTTAGCATGATTCTATATCCCTTCAATTCCTCCTATAAGATCGAGAGCCTTAGAAGTAATTAGACCATGCATGATGTTGGTAGGGAGACCGGGTGTACGCGAGAGCTAGCCCGATTTGACCTAGGTGGAACCGTAAGATCGTAGCCTCGGTTCTACCCCGACTACAACTTTGATTAATCTTAGACTCATTTATATGTGAATCTCTCCCTTATGATCCCATGACACCCTAGTATTTTTCCCATAATTGTTTACATCTTATCCTATTTACTTGCTTTAATTTTCATTTGTTTACATTTGATTGTTATTTCTTGTAGTAGTTTAGAATTCAATTCGAATCCCAATTTTGTGACATAAGACATAGCTAATTGTAATTGATAACTCTCTTAAACAAACCGTCCTTTGGGTTTGATCTCTACTTACACTTATACTAGTTGTTTCTTGAGCATAAATGTTGTTTGATAGTGGAGTAACGACCAACACCAATCCTATCACATTGCATGCGCGGTATATAGAGTTTATACTTTTGTTTTAGTGTAGTCTTTACACCTTTTATATTTGCACCTGATTAATATTTAATATTTCACTCTATCGTATTTTATATGAAACAGAAAAAATTGAAATGGAAAACTGATCAAAGAGAATTAAGTTAAGTTGTGATTTTTTTTAATGAATTTGATTGTTTGTCATGAACCTCATAGTATGTGTTAAGTTATTCTCTATAGTATTAATTATTTCATTAGTGAAAAAATTAGCAACTTATAATTTATAGTTTAATACCAATTTTATTTTAATGAAAAAATCATAATTATGAATTTAATAATTAATAGAGTAGAGTTTAATTATAAGAATATATTCATTGACAAGATAAAAATGTAACGAAGAAAATTTTACTTATTACCTTATTTAGCTAGATGCGTTTTGGAGGAAAAACTAAGGGGTTATTTGGTTGCCCTCTTAATTGTGATGTTGTTTGGTTGCTCATTTTATGGGAATTAGAACTTCTCAAGGAACTTTAATTCCTACATAATTCCTAGCTCATTTTTTAGGATATTATTTATACATTTTAAATCGGCACTTCATTAATATTTTAGTATTTCACTCAGTTGTATTTTGATTAAAAAAAATAAAAAAAAAAAAAAATGTAAACTAATCAAAGAGAATTGAGTAAAGTTATGAAATGTGTATGTGAAAATACTTTTTTTAACCATAAAAACTGTGAATTTCATTTTATAAATTTTTTTTCAACTATTTTAATAAGTATTTCTTGTCATGATCTAATAGTAAATAGGTTTGTGACCCGTGGAATTCACGGATTTATCTTTTTTAGTTTTATTATTTTATCGTATTGTTAAGATTTGTCCAAGCAATTAGTAATCTATCACAAATCTCATTGCAATCTCATTATGTGTTATAAGACATGTGCATTAGATTTGACATGTACACATAAATATTACTTCCTCCGTTCAACATTTATGTCCCCATTTCCTCAATATATGTGAGGTATATTATATTGAAATGGGGTGATAAAAGTTGAATGGAGGAAGTAGATAAT
>VHZZ01000140.1:11277-59910 GCA_009801015.1 Silene noctiflora
TGAAAGTAACAGTAGTAATAACGAATGTAATAAAAGTAACAATATTAACAACAAATATGAATAATGAGTTAACCAAAATATTAATAACGGGAGTAATGAATTTGTCTCATAATTTATTTTATCGTAATTTTAAGATATGGCGTAGAAAAATATATTAATGATAAATTTATGAGTTATGTACTTAGTTTTATTTAAGTGAACATAAATTTTAATGCTAAATAAAGGTAGCCCGGGCGGAGCCGGGCACCAGTACTAGTTATATAAAAAGGGTAATCTTGATCACTCTTAGTAGTTAGTACACTCCAACAAACAACTTTCACATACAAAACTTAAAAAGAGTGACACACAAATACACAATGCCATCCGTAGAAGAGATTCGCAAGGCACAACGAGCTGACGGCCCGGCTACTATTTTGGCCATTGGTACCGCCACCCCTCCAAATTACGTGTACCAGGCTGATTATCCTGATTACTATTTTCGTACCACAAAAAATGAACACATGATTGATTTTAAGGAAAAGTTCAGACAAATATGTATGTTATATATTTGCCCCTTCTTTTAAGGCAAATTCTAATTTGTGACGGAAGGTATCCGTCACAAATGAGAAGACGGGTACCATTTTGTCTCACAAAATGCCCAAATAGAGGAGAGAGGGAAGCACWKGGGGKKSCCCCMMCYTKKYCCCCCTATTYGTTTTGTGAGTGGCATTATCCGTCTTCGGATCCGACCCGTCACAAGGGAGACGCTTTGTTCTTTTAATTTGTTTCGTTTAGCTTAAAATCTAATGATAGTGCACCTTTAAGATGCACTTGACATTAATCTATTTCGTACTTTGTAGCCTGATTATCAGTATGGTTCGATTACCTACATACTATAAATTGTTAAATTGATTCGAGTAAACCTAAGTTTAATTATTTTTTCATATTTCGAACAACTATGTAATATATTTACAGAAAAAATAAAAACAAATAAATAGATACGAGCTCATTGCAGGGCTATAAAAGACTGAGACCAAAACCCGCCTTATTAGAGTCCGACCTGAAATCCTATACCCATTGTTTTTTTTTTTTTTTTTTTTTTTGTTTGACAACGAGAAAGATCGTTTTACGTTACAGTATCATGGCTCTACGTAAAAACTTGTGATGATAAACGGTTAACATGAGTAGTTGTTTCAGCGACGATTCATTCCAAATCAACCTGCAAATCTCTGTTTTATATATAGTATAAGTATTTTTTAAGACGGATACTTTTAAAACGGGTCAAATACTACTATAAGGGAGAAATAAAGACAATACTTTTTGCATTTTTTAGGCAAATTATCATGTGATTTGATATATTTATTTGACTCATCTTAATTTAAAACGAATACGGTAATTAATTAGTACTCGTATTAATTTAAATTGATCCTAAGCTCCTAACAATTCTGACTTTGTCACTGTCAATAGCATTTATTGTGTGAGATTCAATCTATAACAAGTGAGTACATGTTTTCAACTACACAGGCGAGAAGTCAATGATCGAGAAACGTTACTCGCATTTGACCGAGGACATTCTCAAGGAGAAGCCTAATTTGGGTGAGTATATGGTCTCATCACTTGACACTAGGCTAGACATAGTCGTGACCGAGGTCCCTAAGCTTGGCAAAGAGGCCGCGGTCAAGGCCATTAAGGAATGGGGCCAACCCAGGTCCAAAATAACTCATCTCATCATGTGCACTTCCTCCGGTGTTGACATGCCTGGAGCCGATTACCAGCTCATCAAGCTCCTTGACCTCAAGTCCTCAATCCCTCTGTCCGTCGTTACATGCTTTATCTCCAGGGGTGCTTTGCCAGGGGTACGGTCATCAGACTCACTAAAGACCTAGCCGAGAACAACAGGGGTTCACGGGTTTTGGTCGTGTGTTCTGAAATCTTTACTATTAGTTTTCGTGGGCCGACTGAAACCCACATGGACTCCATGGTGGGCCACGCCATATTTGGTGATGGGGCCGGAGCTTTGATCGTTGGGTCAGATCCGGACTTGTCAATTGAAAGGCCTTTATTTCAAATGGTTTGGGCGGCCCAAACTATCATACCGGACTCGGAAGGAGCAGTTGGAGGGCACTTGCGTGAAGTGGGCTTGACTATACAATTGATGAAAGATGTTCCTTTGCTTGTAGCGGAGAACATTACCATGGCCCTTGAAGAGGCCTTTAGCCCGCTCGGTATATCCGATTACAACACTCTATTTTGGGCCGTTCATCCCGGTGGACGGGCAATTTTGGACCAAATTGAGGCTAAATTGGGCCTGAAAGAGGAAAAACTTAATGCTAGTCGAAACATATTGAGAGAATTCGGGAACACATCTAGTGCTGCTGTTCTATTTGTTCTTGATGAAATGAGGAACAAGTCCTTAAGAGATGGAGCCGCAACGACCGGAGAAGGGTTGGATTGGGGTGTTCTATTTGGGTTTGGACCGGGTTTAACTATTGAGACCGTTGTGCTCCATAGCATGCCTTTGGAAAACTGATGCTTGCAATGTGATGTTGTTGTTGATGTTGTATTTCCTTCCATAATTCCATTAAATCATTTGGACTATGTATCGCGTGTTATTTTCTTACTCTGTGTATTTTAGTTGACTTGTCAACAACTTGTATAGAATGGTACATAGGTAAAATTTACAAAATATTCTCTCTAATTATGGTAAAAATGAGTTTATACTTAAATATCTGATGGGAATATCTTGTAAATATTTCCACATTTAGGTTATGTGGTCGTGATTAGGACAAAACCAACTTCGGGTTGGAATTAAGTATAACTTACCCCATCCGGTCATGTTCATCAGCGCCGTCTCAACAAAAGTGGAGGCCCGGTGCAAAAAAAAATACGAGGCATCAAATTTACAAATTCAAAAAATATTTAATTAAAATATAAAATATTAATGCAAACTATAAATTATTTGAAAAACAATTCTTTCGAGTAGTATTTTTTGGAGTGAATTCCTCTATTAAACTTTCATAATCGACTTTCTCAACAACTCATCTTCTATGGCAATTATTGCTAATTCGTTAAGCCTAGCTTGAAGCGAATTCTTCTATCAAACTTTCATAATTGTAACATTAACTATTTGATATCTTTGAAACTTGTAAATATGGGATTTTTGTAGACTGAAACTGACGAAGTTTTGATTCTAAGCTCGTAAAATTGAATGATTTGTGAGGAATTGATTTGAATAATCATATTTAAAGATTAAAAAAGAAAAGTAAGATAAATTTTGGAAAGATTAAAGAGCAAATTTAATTGGGGAAGGGAATTAATTATTTGGGGAAAGAAAATTATTGGGATTGATCTGAGCGTACTTGATGCTTGACTTCCTTGTTTTAACTCTTTTTTTTTTTTATAATTCTCTATTATTATATGGGTAATGTTAAGATTTGGGCCCCAAAATTTTGAGGCCTGGTGCAAGTGCACATAGTGCACCATAGGTTAGAGGGGCCTCTTAATAAAGCTTACAAATTCGGTGTACAAGATTGGAGGCCCGGTTCCTCCGCCCGTGGTTGCACGGAGTGTTAGACGCCACTAATGTTCATAACGTTGGAATGAGCGTTCTGTCGGTGTTCAACTTATGTATGTAGTTTAACCGAGTTAGTTCAAGTTCAAGTTCAAGTTATTTTGGATTGTCTGATTTCAAGGTCTTATCGTATCGAATCAGTTAATTCTAAAACCAAATGCGTCATGTACAAAGTAACATGATAGTAGCCGGTAGGTAGGCGACCTTAAACCGAAGATGCATGTGTTGATATGAATAAAGTCGGACCCAATAGAATTATGTATGATTAACATAAACAGGCTGTCAGATTAGCCTGTCATTTTCGGTTCACATGGCCGACGATTTACTCTTCACAGTTCACATGTTTGGTTTTTGTTCCTTTTCCTCCTGTTCTTTTACTCCCACGTAAAATCGTCGTCTTTTGGAAGTACTCGTATTGGTCATTTGGTCAGTCGTCATCCTCAAACATCTTAACACGTTACAACTTACAAGGACTCGGTAAATCTTTCAATTCAAACAGTTGGTCTCTCATAAGACGTAGGACGGATGCATCCGTTTTAGGTGTAAAACGGGTCAAATTCCCATTCCCGCTTTTCGTCTTCTCCATCTATAACAATTAGTGTAATTCAATGGACAGGGAAGAATATAAGGATTTGTATGCAATTGTACGACAATTAATATTCCGTAATCAATTACTTCCTCCATTCTGTATGATTGTCGATTAATATAATGTTTAAATTAATACTTCAAACAGTAAAGTTTATAAGTGTAACGGAATGATTGTTAAATTTCAATTTTTCAACATTAATAGAGTATACGAGGAGTACTTCCTGTCCTGATCGTTCATTTTGGGACGACTTACCCCTTTTGTCCCGATCAATAGTATATCGTCTCATTTTTGTAAGGCGGTGCAAGTGTGCAACTTCAAAGTATAGTACTTCTTCATAAACCCGTTTTCGTTCCATTTCAATAAAATACTCGCCGCATATATTAGAAAAATGGAAAGAAAACAGGTTTATAGATCAAAAACAATAATCACAAGACGAGAAATAGTCGATATTAGATCAGAAACAATAATCAAATGTGAATCCCAAAATAATTATATTACATAGAAAGAATATCAATAAGAACAATAATAATCGAAAATAAAAATCACTCCCAATCAATCATTCAATCTCAACCACAAAGGGAGAATGAATAAGACTTTACATCCATCAAATAATAAGATTTAAAAAATGAATTCAAAAGAGGAATCCGAAAGCGAGGGCAACAAGGGAAGCAGCGGCAGCTGGAACGAAGGTGGTTGCGTCGGAAGCAGGAGCAGGGGCAGGCGCATCTGCAGCAGAGGCGTTTTGGATTGCGAAAGCGGCGAAGATTACCATGATGGTAGCGAAGATAACTCTCATCCTCATTGCCTCCATTTTAATTGAATTAAAATATGAAATGTTGATTGAATTAATTTATGGAGGTTTTGGAGGAAATGAGAGTTTGAGAGATAGAGAAGTTTTGAGTTGAGGGTTTGAAACTGAGGTTTGTGGGTTTTTTATAGACGGTGAGGATTACGGGCAGCTTGGGCAGGGTGTGAATTGAGCCGTTGTCACAACGGTTATATGACACGTGTGATATTGTGATAAGAGGGTTTTAAATAAAAAAATTAAGCTGAATTAAATACGGCCGTTTGTACTTTTATAATCCGTTTGATTTTGGTGGGGAGGGAGTAAACTTTAGTAAACAGGTCAATTAAGTTGGGTTTGGGTGGGTTCAGACGGTTTGTAAGGTCGGATTGTGTTGGGTTAAGTATTATCACGTTATTTGTGGTAATAATCAATTTGCTATAATAAACATTCGGGCCTACATATTTTATTTTTTATTTTTTGGTGACGAGGGAACCCGCAGCTGCTATGTTCGGTGTGCACTGGGTAAATTCTCGGATATATGTAATAGCCTACAAACCATATATACCAATAAGTCACCCGAGGGTGACAGACTCGAACCTGGGTCTTTTAAGAATTTCACCCAAATTTTAACCAACTCCACCCTTGGATATTATAACAAACTCAAAAATACAAATCCTAATTTAAACCGAATTCTTACAAGTTCGAAAATGACTTAACTTATTCCAACCTGAATTCTTACAAATTTAAAAATAACCTGACCCGAACATGACTTGTTTAATCCGTTTATGAGGTGGGCGTGTAGGTGTGTAAGAAAGGGAGAAGAAGTGGACGAGGTGACCGAAGAGGTAGGTAAAGGAGTAGAGTTGACAGAGAGAGAGAGGGTGAATAATGATGGGATACATACAGCTGTTTAACAACGGAATTGCGGCGATAACTGCTGTCATTATGGTCCCAGCATTTTATTTTATTTTTGAACATGCTTTGGTGCAATTACTAGTCACCCACTTTCCTTTTCTAGATTCCAAATGTTGGAATCTTTCCAAAGAATGATGCAAATTTCTTGTATAATATTTCATAATTGCTAAATCTCACACACTAATTTACTTAATCCTGCGCATTTTGTCGTTGATATTTCATAATTGCCCTTCTCTTAAAAATAATCAAAAAGACTTCTCTCTCTCCTTTCTCTCAAAATCTAACCAATTCGTTAATAGTTCGTCAAATGAATCGTGATTCACGCATATTACATGTAATTTTTTTGTTTTATCAAGAAAGTTTTTAATACCGTCTTTTAAACGATTTAACTAATGTTTTTTTTATTTAAAAAGGTTTATTTTAAAATTAGGGTTTGGATTGACGTCGATTATAACTAAAGTAGGGTTGTTGAAAGGGTTATTGTGGGGTCGTCGAACAGACTGGAGTAGGGTGGTTGTTGCGGTTGCTGGCGTTGGATATTATAAACTGACAGTAAGAACTCGCCCATTTTAATCTTTCTAGAATGAATACAAACCAATGAGGAATTGATCAGGAGGAGTTTAAATGTTTTGAAAATGACGGCCCAAAAATATAAATTATACTATTTGTAATCCGAAGAATATCACAAATATTGATTGATGAAATTGAATAATCAAATGATACAAAGTTGATAATTCAGAAGCTAATAAAAGATGGGCATTTTGGGGGGTTACATTGTTTCTCTCTCTTGTTTCTTTCGTAATGGGGTGAGAAATAAAAGGGGTATACTCGGAATAAAGGGAAAAAATGCGCGGAATTAAGTAAATTAGTGCGCGGGATTTAGCATATCATTGAAATGATAATTGGACCTATTAAACAACAGGTCAGGCCATCGGGTTATGAGTTTGATTATTTTGGATTCGAATCAGGTTAATTTTGAATTTGTAAAATAGTGGTTTGTACATGTTGAGTTTATACGAGTTTTGTTTAAAAACAGAAGCAGGCCGATTGGGAATATGTTCTTTTACCTGCTATTGTAAAAGTACTGTAACCCCATTTTCATAATAGTTTTTGTCCGAACATTTTCTAAACTTATATTGGTATAATGGTATAAACTCGGATGCCAATGAGAGATTTGAAATTGATAACAATTCCCGTAAATAAAAAAAAAAGCAAATGGCTTAATATCAGAAATTGTCATACTAGGTCTAGATCATTACTTGGGATAAAAAAATGGCCCAAAATCCATGGCACTAAATTAAAGTTACGTGTAGCTCTCGAATCTCGATACACCAAAGTTAAATTAGCCCAGATCTCGTACCACCATAGTGAAAAATTATATCATTCAACATGAGAACAACCGGTTGTATAAAGAAAAATGTAATAATCCCTTCCCCAAATGTAACAAGGTGCCGACACAAACCCGTAAATTGGACACCCAACATTCTTTTCTAAAGCTGGTCATATGAGGTATAATCTCATCATTCCTGCCCTAGATATACAACATTAATAACAAAGTATATGTACAAAGAACGACACACAAACCCTTAAATTTGACATCCAGCCTCCTTTCTCAAGCTGGTTGTATCAAGTATAATCTCATAAGCGATGCCCTAAATATAACAATGTATCAAGACAAACCCGTAAATTTGATATCCATGTATCCAACCACCTGTTCTCAAGCTGTATATCTTCTAGTTGCTATTGGACTTTGCAGCTTGAAGCATTTCGACTATAAGTGTCTTCACGTCCCTGACAAAAAGAGGACCGTTAGCTGTTATTTACTATATTGCATGAAATATCAACCATTGAGACTAATTCTAGTTTATCGCAATGAACAGTGTCGTTTTTAAAATAAATTAGGTAGAGCGAGTAAAGATACTAGGAACTCTCAAATTATCAAAAGAGATGCTCTTACAAATAGATGCTAATTGAATCCAAGTAAATCCATTAATCTTGCAAAAGACCGTTGTATGGTATATTTAAATGAGGTGTATAAAATGGGATAAGGCCCTTCTATATTCTATGCGCTACAAGCCTACAATCGTCTTATTTGACTTATGCTGTTACTCAGTAAACCCATACGTCGAATTGAATCTATAATTTGTCATATTTTCAATAGGTGACACCATCTTTCAAGAGACTAAGTATTTACTTCTGTGCTAACGAACAATTCAAAAAACCAGAGTCCCTCAAAGATTACAACTTACTTTCTATCAGCTGCAGGCCTTGGAAAAGGAATTCGGAGTTTGTAAGTCTTCCCAAGGTAGCTAGCCTGAAAATGGAGATAGGGTACAGTTAACTACGGACCAATTTTAGCATTTAGGATCAAGACAGGCTGAAACCAACACAAAACATCAGAAAATGATACTTGGTTGACTAGTCCATCTACACATAGATGGAACTACAGTCTACTGCCTCAGAAGTCCAAAGACAATTAACCTGTAGGCTTCCATGTTCTATCCTCGAGCCACAAACTAGTCACTATATTTCTTCCCAAAAGAAGGCGTACATGACATACGGTGACTAGTTCAAAAAAGAACAGCCAATGTGAGAATATACTGATAAAAGCAGAAAGGGCAAGTCACCTTAACATTGAAGCCTAGATGATCAAGATCTAGTATGTAAGCAGATTCCACCTGCATAAGTAAACCAAAATCGAACTAAGCTCATGAGAACCAATTTTCCATTGTTCCATTACTCCATTAGTAATCTACTTCAAACTTCCTTTACAGTATGGCGTCTGTAAGATGCTTATTCCAGAATAAGCACTAAAGAGCGGAGTTATACATGAATACCATTAAAACCATATGTGTTGTTTTTCTGAATGTGTGTAGTTATTTAGGTGTGAAATTACCGGAATAGTTGTGGAGTGTTCCACAATTAACTTTGTGTCCTCTTCGTGATCTTTATTCATGTGGGACTGTCAGGAAAATGATGCGGTTTGTCAGATGCAAACAGATATTGGATCAACTTGATAAGCGTGTTAAACAGACAAGTATACGCTACCGCTACAGGCTTAGAGAACTGAGATATTGGGTCAACTTTTGCCGCACTATAATCCTTGCTGCTAAACTCTGTCAAAAAATTAATTTAATGAAAGGATCAGTTCCCACTAAGGGTAATCACACTAAACTCACATATTACCCTAAACGTTAGACATCATATCTTCATAGTAGTTTCAACTTTCAAGTCACAATAGAAATGGAAAAAACAAAACCTACAAAAGAATAGAAAAGAGAATCCATATCAACTATGAACTAACCTCCAGAACCCAACAGCGCAGTTGCGACGCCTGATACGTACCGAACTACTTTTGGTTGGATCCTTAAAAATTGAAAATCACCAAAGTCGACCTTCACCCATAAGCTCTAAATTTTAGTACCATCTAGCAGATCATAAAAAAATAATTACGTAGACAATAGTAAATGAACCCCGAAAGCGTGTAATATAGTGTAAGTTATACCCAGAATGCATTCGGATGTTTAGCCAAGTATATGCTACGAATAGCTTCTACGTCTCCTTGAGCAACCTAAGAAAAGATTTAGGATTTGAGCCAAAACATACAACTCGCAGTCTCAGAACTGATTATTAAGAGAAGTAAAGCACAAATTTTATGCTCTTACAGAAGCTGCATCACCGTGTAGAGTAATTACTAGGTCAGTCCGGTCATCTGGATCTTTTGCTATTAGCAGTGAGCACTTTGGATTTGCCAAAAGATCCTGGATGAAACAGCAGAGATATGAAATAAAATTTCAAAAATTTCAAACAAAAATAAAAATAAAATAAAGAACAATTTGTCAATTGAGAAAACAGCCATATGCTCTCTATAGCCATTACTTAAATCTAAATCTCTAGTAATGAATGAGGGACAAAATATGCTCACTTAAAATCCATATATCCAGAGAAATTTACCATAATGCATTGTAGATTATAATATTATGACAAATGAGTGCTCAAGGTATCACCGAGCAAACGTAACAGCAAACAAAATGGTCACTCAAAACACTAAAAGCAAGACACACTTAGTTGATGCATAGAATATTCTTCAAAATTATGTTTATCATTAACTCAATGAGAGCATAAAACCGCAACGTCCACAAGAGACCCTGAACTTTTTGAGTCCTCCAGAAACCAAACACTAACAAAGAATTGAGTATCGGCAGCCACAAATAGTTTCAGGTAATGCCATGTTCAAGACTATCATAGACTCATCCACCAGATACTCATTCTTCAGAGCATCAAAGAGGAAGAGGTTTTTCCTTCTCACATGACAAAGCCCTAAACCTGTTTAAGACTTTAAGTGAATGAATTCTTCAGATACTGTTGATTATTGAAGCATTGGCATGAGCAATTTTCATATCCAGCAGGAGAAAAGGGAGGGAATCACGAGTCACGAATGTTTAACAGGATAACCTCAATATAAACTCTTTAACTGTTTCATAATCATGGATATTTTAGCTAGAAATTGAAGTTTTACATGGTTTCTTTGAGCTTATTGCCAAGAGTACATGTAAGAGAAGAGCACCCTCTTAATCAGCGGGTGCCAACTCTCTAGCTGACGCAAAATCATTCATTGAGTAGCAAGACATTAAAGTTGTATAGTTTCTTCACACTAAATGCCAAGAAAGTGTCACTCTACACTCTTTTAAATTTCATTAATGGTCTAGCAACTCCAAATATTAACAATGGCATACTTTTAAAGGTTGGTTTAGAAAAACTAATAAATCATCTAAATGCACAAATGAAGAAGAAAAACTTCTGAAACATATGATTCAGGTCAAAGGAAACTCCAATCATTCAAACCTTGGTATGAACTGCTAGGCTGCTGACTGCTAAGATAGGAGATCCATCGGCATCACAAGCAAAGTCAACCATAGATCCAGATGGATAGCCATCATATTTCTGCGCATTACAGAGCAATTAAAAAGTCCATGGTTTTCATTCTATGTACGAATTAAACCAATCTCACGCAAAGAAATAACAATTGCTTACACTTTGGATACCTATCAGGAGGGGGGGGGGGGGGGGGGGGGGGTAATTTCTCCACTTGAACAGGCATAGATAGACGAATATGGGAAGGAAGGAGAACAAGATACAGAATTCATCAAAAAGATAGACTTGGGAGAAAGTAACATCCTTCAAAATCTCTCAAACGAAATAAGGACCTGATTCTTAAAGAATCGCAGAGAATAGTGTCCTCCCTTCTCTACCAAATGTTTCACAAACAAGGTACATTTGGATCCTTCACTGCCATTGCTCTCTTCTCTACTCTTTTTTTCTTTCAAAAATGGGCTTTTAGGTATGCATTTAGGATAAAGATCCAAACATTACATATCTTTCAAAAAGAGCATGTACGATCCAATTTGCCTATGGGAAAGACAAAGGACACATTCACGTGGAGATTGTAAACTTAGAGTGTCTAATGAAATGTCATCTTGTTTTCAAGCGAGGAAAACCTTGAAAATAAACTTAAATTCATAAGAATGGTTATCCCACATGGCGGTTTATACTAAAAAACCGTCATCGAGGGTGGCGGTTGATGGTTATAAGATTTTTTCATTCCAATTTATGTCACAAAAAATTAACAAAAATAAAAACTTGAAGAATTAAATTAGAACTGACAAGCCAACAAGAAGATTTAATATACAACAACAGTCATTTCTTATGGCGGTTTGTTCTTATCATGTTTCAAAAATCATTTCGGATATTGCATCCGCTCAAAAAAAAAAACATTAACAATACCCTAATGCTCAAATATATGGCATCGAGCTCACATTGATGCAACCTCACATCCAGACAATGACACATAGAAAGGGTTCATTTGAATTCTATTTCTCTCATCATTGCCACCACTAACAATGTAAGACAAATTAAACATAATGAAATTAATAATAAAGAAACGAGTGAAGTAGCAAACTTACATAAGAGAAAGTAGATACAACATTAACAATAGTAGATAAGCAGAAAGAAGTGATGATACAACATTAACAATACCCTAATGCTCAAATATATGGCATCGAGCTCACATTGATGCAACCTCACATCCAGACAATGACACATAGAAAGGGTTCATTTGAATTCTATTTAACACATCATTGCCACCACTAACAATGTAAAACAAATTATACATAATGAAATTAATAATAAAGAAACGAGTGAAGTAGCAAACTAACATAAGAGAAAGTAGATAGCGAGCCGCGGGTACTATTAGCAAGCACCGTCCGAATTTCCTCCACAGCCGGAAGCCTCACCGCTTTCTCCTGCCACAAGCAATCACAAACTCCATCAAACACACAAATATTAAACCAAAAGCAGTTAGACGTAGGAAAATGCTAAAGATAACTACTACTCCCTCTAAATCATCCGATTCTTCGCAAATACTTTCTTTTGTGACGAGTGTTTTAATCAAACGTAAAGAAACACTATTCCCTCTAACTCATTTGATTCTTCAGATTTTAATCTTTTGTGACGAGTACTTTGATCAAACGTAAACAATCAATTGAATCAAACACAGTACTAAACTACTCATCATGAGATGTTGAAGCAAATGATTTGAAGTTAAATACTTAAATATCCACGAGCGAAATGAGATTTCAACCTAAAACTAATACTGAGATGTCGGAGTATTTTGTACTAGTATTACAACTTACAAGGTCTTGATGGAGTTATACTTTGTACTATTGTTCGACTATTCGGATAAAACCTACTAAGCTTGTGCTATGTATAATCTACTTCCCTTCCTTCTATTGCTAGGAGGACTCAACAACAAGTATGATACCTCCTGTGAAACCATTCTATAACATGAAAGCAAGTTAATCGACATATTCGTCATCACTTGACTCATAATTGACCACTCGTCTTGACTCAACTCAACTCGACCCGACCAATTGACTGGTTCCTAAGATTACAAACAACTGAACGTTTTTATTGATCGATACTAATAATTCTGATGCCGAAAGATGATCATCAACAAAATTGCGCAATTCAACATCAGTAATATCGAACTCTTGTATACTTATCGTAAATCAAAAAAAAAAAAAAATAGACGAATTAACAATAAAATACCTGATGAGATTGTATACGCTGAATGATTTCAACATCGTCAACAACATTTTTCGCAGCAGAAACCTAAGACAACATAAAATCAAAATCAAAATCAAAAATCAAAACCCTAGATGATGATGATGATGATGATGATGATGATGATGATTGCAGAACATACCTGAGGAGAGGAGCGAGAAGCGGAAGCCATTGATGAGGAGGAGAAGGAAGAAGAGGAGAGAGAAAAAGGAAGGCGAGGGTAAAATGGGAAAGAGAAATTAGTAGAGTGAAAGCGAAGAAAGAGGTTCGGGAATGAAGAGGTACGGAAAGTGGTTGGGATAGCCATGGTGGCGTAACTGGCGTTGTTGAATGTGGTCGTATTCATGTTCATCGGAATTTATTTGCGTTAATTAATTTGCTTTGTTTATTGATTTTCTTCTCTTTTTCTTTTCTACGGAGTGACCATGGCCATGGCTTGTCTAGTGTTCAATTGTCCATCGCTAGTGTAAGGTTGGAATTAGACCCACTTGGGTGTGGTTCATAGTGTGGCTTTTAGTGGCTTGTGTTAAGTGAAGGTAGTACCAAAACAGACACGGATACGGACAAAACACGGATACGTGATACGGCATCCCATGAAATTTAGGATACGGGATACATTATTTAAATTTAATAAAATATATATTTTATAGTGATAAATGATCGATTTTATTTTTGTAAAAATATTTGATATTAAATTTAAATAAGTGAAGGTAAATTTGCTCTTGATTATAACTCATTTTTATCTCTCATCCAAACTCATCTCGTAATCAATCTCTTTCGACAACTCATTTCTTGTCTAAAGAACATCATTCACCCAAATGATGTTCCAAATACCATGGACACGCGTCGGACACAGCCCAAATACCATGGACACGCGTCGGACACGTGCCCAATTAAATGTGGTAAGTTAGACACGGCTATATAAGTGTCCGATACGTCTCGGCGTGTGTCCGCCGAGTGTCGGTGTCCGACATGCGGACGACTGATTAAGAGAAGTGTATGTGCTACCTAGGTTAAGAGATGTTAGTGCGGCGGATTTAAGTAACTCATCAATATTCGTCTCATTGAACAATCACTATACATTTAACTGAGTTTATGTGTGATTTTTCCGAGTTTTTTTAAAGTTTATTTTTTCTTATGTTTAAGTGGTTGAGTTCAAATACTTTACAATATAGCTCAGATTCTTTAAAACAAAACTTGAAAACTTTATAACAGAGCTCGGATTCTACACCATACAATTGGTGGTATAGTCTATTAATTGGATTTTTGGTGGTGGTGGATGATGGAGCAGGTTTGAAATTTACATCATACTGAGATTATTTTCGTCTAAATGTCATTTATAAAATGAAATAATATATCGTGATTATTTTATAAAGTTTTTATTAATTTTTTTATTGAAAATCTTAAATTATAAAATGAAATCGAGAAATTTTGGGCATTGGTATTGGCTAAGCTAACTCTTACTAAAGAAGCTAAGGATAAATTATTGTATTATGCGTTAGTAGGTTAATGGATCCGATATGAGTTTAGATTTCCTCTCATTAGGATGGATACAATATGAGTTTCAGAAACATATAACTGTCGTGGATGCTAAGGCGGATACAAAATGAGTTTTGATTGGTATGTACTGCTGCATGCTGGGAGGCTACATTTTTAGGGTTGGAGTGATGTTTCAAAGAGCAAGTGTTGATTTCGGATGATTAATTGATAAAAACTTCCTGGGCGATTGAGTTGTTTAAGGAGAAACGATTCTTCTCCCATATTTATTAGTGGACAAGATTAATTTTGAGTATAAAATAATTATGATGTAACTTTAACTATATTGCGTACAAAATTAAAGTCATTTTACATAATTCTAAAAATCTCAAGTTTCGATCTATAGGGAATTACCAAGAAATAGACATAGGGGTTAGAAGATGATATTGACTCGTTTTAAGGTGGATGTTTTTTAACATGGAAAAAGGATAAAAGAATAATTTCAACAAACAATTATCCTCGTTATCCTTGGTTAAAAAGACATCGAACCTCTCTCGTTACACGAGAAGATCTAAGCTGATATCTTTTGGCCAGGGACTCAGGGAGGTGGCCTTTGGAGTAGGACCATACGAGCATTTTCGGGGGGAAGCCCAAAAACTCGAATAAGATACTCCCTACCTTATAGCCCAAAGCCCCAAACCAATGAACTTTCTAAGTAGAAGTGATTAGCTTAAATTGAGAGCATACTCTCTATGTTATTTTTATCTCTCGTCTCGTGTTTCACCATCTGCATTTTGTGACATTTCATCGATCAAAGTAGTTTATATTAAGCTCTTGATTTGTCACGAGAAAAAAGTTGTAAAACTGGATGCAAAACACAATAGGGCAATTCTCACTTGTGACGGAAGGTATCCGTCACAAGTTTGTGACGGATACCTCTTTGTCTCACAAAATGCCCATGAGAGGAGAGAGAAAAGCAAATGGGGGGTGCCCCACCTTGTCCCCCTATTCGTTTTGTGAGTGGCATTATCCGTCACAAGGACCGACCCGTCACAAGGGAGACGCTTTGAACACAATAATGGGAAAAAAAATGAATTTTACTCGGAAATAACTTGGATTCTACTCAACTTTTACTTTTGTAGAGAAACTATGTGGATAAAATTCAATGGAGTAGGATGATTTAAAGGAGTATCTTGCGGTAATCATATCAAAGATTGCACCATTTGCGGAGCCATCTATAGTAAGACATGGGTCCCAGAATTAAATGACACTGCTACTAAATTCTCTGACTTGTACGGACCATGGAGCAGTAGTTATTGTGTATGATCGTACTGTAAAACCGATATCGTTTTAGGTTAAAAATCGATCACTTTTTTTATCATAAAATGATCATTTCTCATGTGATGACAATATACGACGGTCTTATACTATAATTTGTGATATCCCGTGTAATCCATGCACGAGGCTATGTGCGCAGCTTAAATTGACAAGAAGCCTTTGAATGATAGAAATATCAACAAAGTTGTTTTGAGAGTTGAACAAGTGCATGGGAAAAAAAAGTGCTCTTGTTGACCACTTCAAACCTGTGATGCGCCTTTTCCATAGGGCCAAGAACAAGTTGGTCAAATTCGGTACATTCTAAGCCAATCGAACTCAAGACCTTTGGTTAAATTAGATAACCCCTCGAGACATCAATAATGGTGCTTTTACGAGCCAATGTGATGCACATGCGATATTGGTTGTTCCTTCAGCGTCAATTGACTTGAGAAGAATGAGGATCACATCATTCACATGCAGGAATCCGAAAGGGTACAAAATGATGAACTCTGGTGTGTGGAAGAAGCTATGAGCCTACGAGTGATTCGGTGGGGAAGATGAGAGAACGAGACAAAAGAGCTGAATTCCTAGTAACTGATAGATCAGGCTTCTTCATCACACCAGAGTGCAACTGGTCTGGTGTTGCCAATCAAAGAGAAATTTACAGACAGACAGTAAAGTGCCAAACATCATCATTCGAAATAGAAAATACTTAACCTTCCGCCGAGTCCCTGGGGACAAATTTCCTTCCTACAACTATAAAACCTGTAGACAATTTAAGTCAAGTTCACGAAKCTGTAGATATCATTTGTCCCCAAAGCTCAGCAGAAATGAGTAAATGACGGGTTTTTCAATATCAATATCGGAACAATTCCATTTCTACTTCAAAATGGCCTCAACTTTGAAGGGTTGCAGCTGTAAGATGGGTAACGTAATAATGACAATGACAAAAAAACTAAATGCAGCCAATTTGAAGACATTTCATTTCCAATATACGATGGTTCCTGACATGATCAAGTTAATGAAAAGTTCCTAATCTTGCATATCAAACCTCTAGAATCGACAGATTACCACCAAGGTTGCTCGCAGACACGCAGTGCATATCATAAGAACAAATCACAGACACTACCAAGGACAAGACAGCAACTTTCATAAGCTACTTGCCAGTCTCTACGATACAATAAGCTACAAGGATTTAGCTCGCCGAGGTCCCCACACCTGAGATCCCAGCAGAATGTCACAATGCAGGCTTCGAATCATAATCATAGTACAGAACATAACTCTATGACCCATCCATGCTTGATCTTGACTCTTGAGTAACCATTATTCTCTCTACCGTAACCATTACTCCCTACGTCCCAGTCATTTGTTTACCTTAGATTAAATACCATAAATGATTAGGACGGAGGGAGTATTACGACAAATACATTCTAATCAAACACAGATAAGCAAGACCCCCCCTCATTCTTTGATCATAATGTACGCATTTTTATGAATCATAAACACAGAATCGTAACAATCGTTTCAACGAAATTCAATATGGACCAATTGAGTTAAGACTATGATACAAAAGTCCAGCCTAAGTTACGAAAGATTGTCGCTAATTTCCCAACATATCTGTCCAGCAAAAATAACAATTTCTGAAAGGAAAAAGTTCTCAACTTTCTGAAAATTGGAGCACAACAGTAGCAAGAATGCTCATCAACACCATTAGAGCATCAAAAACATTCAATTGAATCAAATTCTTTTCACAGTATAACATAAAACCAATTGCAATTCATGAATAAATCGATCAAAACAGAACAAACCCAGATCATAGTAAATCCCCAATTTCTCATTAATCRAGAATGATGATACAAAAACCCGAAAAATCTACCAGAAATCTACAGAAGATACCAACTTTACCATAAAAATCAAAACTTTACRACATAATCATGTACAAAACCATCTGGGTAATCAACAAAAACATCAATCAGAGTGAAAATCAACATACCCAGAAACATCATCATCATCATCATCAGATGAAGAAGATGAAGAAGGTGAAGAAGAAGGGTAAAAAAGAGGATCAGAAGAATAAGGAAAACAGAAGAAAGTAGTTAAACAAAGAGAAAAACGACGAAATTGTTGAAAAGGGAAACAAAATAAAAGATCTAAAACTTGATTACTACTTAGATGTTCTGGATTACAAGCTATGTATTGACATACATTTGCTGATACATTTGCAACTGCTACCACCACTTGGCTGTTCAACACCATTTTTGTGATTTTTCTCGTGGTTTTTTTTGTGCAATTTTGTTGTGTTTTTTTTTTTGAGATTTTATCGGTTGTCTTGTCTTAACAATATCATATTATCATGTTTTAATGTAATTGGATGTAATCTAGTTTGGTGTTGTGAGTTTTGTTTTGGGATGGCAAAGTTGCCCTTTTAGGGGGATCCGGGATCCCAATTGATTTTGGTTGTGGATTTTAGAAAAACTAAATCTCATTTTTGATAGATCTAACAAACGAGTCCCTCTTGTCGAGTATGGGTCGGGTCAGATTGGATTAGGTTAGGGCTTGTCACATTTTCGGGTTAGTTCGGGTTAGGTTGAGTTACTTCAAGTTATTGGCTTGTTTTAGGTTTGTTGGTCGGGTTTGTTTCGGGTCAAGCGAATAGGGTTATTTTGGTCGGATCATTTTTGGGTCAATGATTAACAGAAAAGATTATTTCAAGTCCTTTTGAATTAGTTAGAATTATATGTTGTCGGGTTATTTTCGGGTTGGTTGGTTTCAGATCGGGTCTATTACGGATTAAGAAAGCTCTGATCATTTTTGGGCAGAGCCGGACAATTAGGATTTCGGGTGTTATTCGGGTGTTGTAGTTCGGGTCAATTCAATCGGGTCAGTTGGTTTTGCAAGGTGTAATTTTAGATTGACTATTCCGTTTGAAACCTTTAAACGACCTTATGTGATCACTTTTTTGGAAACATGTGGCTATGTACTAGATCATATTTTTATGGAAAAATGACCATTTAAACTGGATCACATTTAGGTATAAATGAGTAAAATATCGCCTATTTGAACTTTTAGACAAAAATGAGCATCTAAAGAGATAACTTCTTTTTGGAAAATTGGTTGGTTAAAGATAAGGTAGGTTGGGACAATTTTGTCCACCAATTCTTATTTCAGACCGTCATATCCATCTGAAATCTTCAAATGGATACCATTTCCTCTCACAAATGACCCATCAAGGGCAAGTGGGGTGAGCACATGGGGGTGGCCCACCTTGTCCCCTCTACTCATATTGTTAGGTCTTTACCGTTTGAAGATCTGACCCGTCTTAAGCAAGACTTACTCTTTGTCTTTTGGACTTGACTTACTCTTTGTGTTTTGGACTTCATGGTTTTGCGTCTTTATGGTAATGTTTAGGGTTGTTCTCAAAATAATAAATAAGAAGTAGGTTTTAGTATTACATCAAAGTTATGACATCTTTATTGATCAAAAATAAATAAATTAACCTGAATTATAGCTGTGGGCTATTAGGGATGACAATGGTTAGGTTATATAAGACATACGCCGACATTTATACCTGAACATGTTGAAAACAGGTCATCACAGATTCGTTTGATTCGGACATTAAGACCCAAACCCATATCTATTAGGTCCAAATATGATACTCATACAACCATACTCGCCTTATTAGCATTCAACTTGACGGATTTGGACCTGGACCTGGACCTAGACCCATTGTCATCCGTTTTTATCATTTTTTATTTTCGTCCTGATCATTTGCTTACTTATTTCATTTTAGGATGTCTCATTCATTTGTTTACCTTTTTATATTAAGGAGTTTTTTTAAGGGTAATTTATTCTTCCAATTACCCTTATTGGTTTTTGTGTACAATAAAATTAAAGGTAAATAATAACCGAAACAAAAGGAGTATTTGTATATACTAAACTTTCGCCCTAATGTGTAGATGAGTTTTGTTTCTCAATAAAAAGATTTTCCACAATACTTTTTAGGGTCAAGCTGTTAAAACTTTCACCGTTAATAGATAAAAGATGATAGATAATTATGATGTAGTATTACGATGTGTACATTTGTTGGAAATAAGTATTTCATTCATATACATAAAATTTCAATCGAAAAAAAAATTATATATAAACGAAAATCATAGTTAAACTATGGATTAAGAGGAAACAAAAACAATATAAAAAAATTTATTGTACTATAAAAGAGAGGGAGTACATCATTTGGCCATACTAACCTAGTAGGACATTTTCAACATTTCATACCTTATTCAAAAGCAATTGAGATGCTTTTTCCTTACGAAAATCACTTCTAATTCATAGCATAAATTTCGATTTGAACAAATAATTAGAAGCGGGCGAAACTTTGTCATGACTACCAGCAATTCTCTTGTACAACCGTTTTTTCGCGTTTCTTTAGTAAATTGTGACAATTTTTTGGTAAATAGTGACCACTTTATGCTAAATAGTGATCACTGATCACCTTGAAAAAAAATATTTGTTTTTCAGTTATAAAAAGTGGTCACTATTTACCCAAAAATGATTACCATTTATCAAAAATTGGTCACATTTTCTTGATCGGGCATGAGAAGATTGTAAAGTAGAATTTATGTATGGCACAACCCACACACGAGAAGGTGGACTTTGTGTCATGTCGTACTGTCCTTATGAAATGGAAATGATGGCTCGGGCACAATCCACAACCCGTGGTGTGTCGTGTCATGTCGTGTTTGGGCGTCCATGCATATCCTCCAATTTAGCCTTATTTATTCGTATTTTGAGCGTACTAAAGTGTGTCGTGCTCAATCGTATCGTGTTTGGGCTAGGAACGATTTTCTTTTTCTCAAGTGTCGACCTAGACACGGCCTACGATCATGTCGTGTCGTCCCAACTTCGTGTCAAAGAACGCTAAGACATCTTTTTCCTCTTTTGCTCCAACCAAATATCGAATTCCGTCATTATTTAAGACAATCCACGTAGCCATCAAAGCAAATTAACTTTTTTTTTTGGGTATTGACCAAGAGTATCCTCTACCGGCAGCTGAGACAATCTCCTTCGTTGTACTAAAGACAATTTAATTGGTAAACCCCTCCCAAATTTGACTTTTTCATGCGAAAGAGTCAGAAATCGAACCTCTAACCATTTATTCAAGAGATACGAATCCTTATCACTCACACCAGCCAACTTTAGAATTAACTAACTTTTTATTAGTGGTACATGTTTGTCATCCTAAATTCAATGACCCTAGGCTCCATATACTCACACCACTTATTACCACCCCTCACTAAATAACATAAAATAGTATATGGCCATGTTTTTTTTTTGGTAGAAAATGTCAAAGAATTCCAACGAATTGAATTAATGGACAACTACACTAATAAAGTTAATGTACTAACATACATGGAGTGATTCAAACAAGATTGAGGAGGCGGTTGTGAGTTGTGACCCACGACATATTTCCAATATCCAATAGTTGTTGGCGTAACATTTTGACTTTGTATTATAATAATACAACTACTAGTCTAAATGTGCATTGTCTTCTACCGCGTTACCTAATGCAATTACACCATTTCCATTTCATTAATTATTGTCTTATTGATAGCAATCATAAAAATATTCCATGATTATCTTATCATTCGTTCTGCAATTGTTATTTAAATTCAAATCAAGTTGGGATAAAAGAGCTCTTATTATTTGAGTTAAATTGTTAGTTAACGTAATTGATACTGAGTTAAAAGTGATACTCATTACTGGAGTTCAACTATGTTAACATTGTAATTCTTTATGTGGCTTTCGTTTTAAGTATAAAACAAATCAAGTATATTAGATGATACAAACTACTGAAATATTTTTTTTGCTCATTTACTCATTGGCATAGATATAAAGTAATTCTTATTTGGTACCTATTTTCATAACGAATGTACCCTTTTATCTTACACCGTTATGTTTACAATTGTTTTGTATTCGTGTCGTACTTTCGGTACCATTTATATTTCGAAATACCTGTCTCGTACTAAATAGGATTATAAAGGAGTAGCAAGTGTTTTACCAATAGTGCAGACACTTGGCAAAATTGACCCGATTCGAATAACCTGATCCAATGAAATTGACTCGAAACACGAAAATGAACCGGAATGTATGACCCGAAAGTTACCCGAATGACCCCAATTGACCCTCGAAGTGGAATAAGGCAAAATCATTACCCCAAATGACCCAAATAACTCGATTTAAAATGACCTGTTCCACAAATAACCTGATAAATTATTGACCCGGAAATAACTCGACTCGAATAATCTATTCACCATGTCTAAATGACTTATACCATTTCCATTTCATTAATTATTATCTTGTTGATTAGGCTTACAAAACACTCATAATAATTCCATCAATCTTATCATATTTAATCGGATTAGTTGTATAATAAAGCACAAAAATTCATAAACATCTCTCTCCTTTCTCTCTCTTGTTAATTCTCCTACCAAGGTTTTTCTTTTGATTTCTTCACATTTTCTTTGATCTTGTTTCAACAAAGAAAAACCAACAAAGGAGAATTAATTCCCCACAAATTACACAAATTAATACACCAAAATTCATATAAATAACCCAGAATAATTAGGTTTAATTATGTGTCCTTTAAGATTCATCTTGGTATTTTTTTCAGCAATTTTAGCAGGTTATTTTGCCTGGAGATCTTATAGTTGTTCAGATGATGATGAGCTCAATAATGCAATTTTTCCTGAAGATTTTACAGCAGAAAAAACTGCATCTTCTAAGGGTGATCAACAAGGCAGAAACTTTAAAATGGTAAATTATTTTATTTCTATTTTTCTTCTCAATTTGTCTCTTTTTTTTTCAATCATATTAATTTGATGAAAACGCGTCGGTGGGACACAAGATGGGACACGAAAGCGGGATTCTGGGGATTAGATCATATTATTATTACTCTCTAGGCACCAATCATTTGTTTACCTTGATTAAAATACTCCCCAGTCCTCGCAAAGAATACAAAAGCTAAACAAATGATTGAGACGGAGAAAGTATATGATTATGGTTTCTAAAATGGGATTATTTTGTTGAAATATTGCAGATAATACAAGATGTTTTTTGGGTATTTGTTGATATGGCAAGTGGGAAATATTTGTGGAGGAATTTGAAAGGGATGAACATGAAAACAGAAGAAAAAGTTAAAAACTTGTAGTAATTTTTCTTGTTTTTTACCCTTCTTCTGATGTTGTTATAATCTTTGTAATTTCTTGTTGTTGTGATGTTGTCCAAGTCCAATGTTTTAGGTTGCTTTGCTAATTGCAAAGTTACAAGATTGTAAATTTTGTGCCAGAAATTACATTCATCCATTTGAATATGATGACATTTTGTAACTTCCTGATGGGATTTTGTGTTGAGAGAAATGCTATGAGTATTTAGCTTTGACCGTATTGGCGGACTCAAATCTAAAACGGATTTGGATAATGTATCATTCATGTTAGCCGTCCTCAAACTTTTTGGGACTAAGGATTTGTTGTTATTGTTGTTGTTGTAGAATGCTGTGTCTGTTTACCTTCTTCTTTCGATTTTCTCCACGTCTTACAAACTAAAATGTGTGAATGTATGAGCGTGAAAAGAGAAAGTCGATAGCATTACTTGTAGTAGGAGTCGACAATTTGTCCATGCTTGTGGGAAGAGCCTTTATTTTAGCTGGATTATTCACAATTTTGATCAAAGAAGCTGAGTGTAAGGTACTCCTAGTGTCTGAATTGCTGGTTCATAAATCAGGGAAAGTTATCAGCAATATTAAGCAAAGGAGACTTTTCTTGAATTCATTATATTGGATTTTCTAATTCCACTGTTTTTTTTTCCGTATGAATCGTGTCCCAATCATCCTCGACAGAACTTGTACCCAGCACCTGTTAAAGGGTTAGAGCTCGATACAACAGAATATTGCATTTTTATGATGATTCCTGTAAAACAAGCTACAAGTCACAACTCACAGTATCAGGTATCAACAACTGATAACTACTGCATTTGAATTGTTCCGTTCTCCCATTGTCTGAATTGATCCGGTCTCCCGTTGTCTGAATTGCTGGTTCAGAATGAAGGAAGGTTATCAGCAATATTAAGCAAAGGGAAGGTTTCTTGAATACATTATATTGGATATTCTGATTTCACTGGTTTTTTTTCGTATGAATCATGTCGATACTGCAGAAAGCTGCATTCTTCTAATGATTCTTCAACAGAAGTCACAAATCACAGTAAGTTAGTAACAACATTTGATAACAAATCACCATTGCAGAATGTCACCAGCGATTACAAATAAAGATTGGTTCAAGCTTTAAACTTTAGAATGGAGGTTAATAGACGTGCAGAAGGGCGATAAGAGTACACTGTGGAAAGTGGAGCTCAGTACTGTTTTGGTAACAACTGACATGAATGAGGACCCATACAGTCGGTTTGTTGAACGAATCTGGTGGGAAAGGAAGAGTAGGAAGAGGAAGAGATACAGATCTCATGTTCGGTTAACAAATAGGGTAGGAGGAAAATGCAGCGGAGCTCAATAAGTTCTGATGGCGTGTGGTGTATCTTTGCTTAAACTTGTAATGATATTGGGATAAATTTGGGATCACCTTAATCTAACTCTAAAACTTGTCCAATCAAGTGAAATTTATTGTCGAGTATAGATTGCACAGAGCTTAAACTAAAGAGTAAAGACAAATTACTCCATTGAACTTAAGAAATTCCAATGTACAAGTTATCCAACAGCTTTTCTTGAGTTTTTGTGAGAAAATTATACTGTACCAGTAATTCTTCAGTAAGACAGATAGCTGTACAGATAGGGATGGATATTCTGTTCCGTTTCATGCCTCATCTTGCAACTCCCTACGTCTTCTTACACATACTCATTTTTTTTCCTGCAATGGATTCTACCCTGAACTGGGAGCGGGTGAAGACTGAAGACATGTAGCTTTCATTTTCAAAGTACACCGTCACATGCTCAACTCCGTCTCTAATACCCGTTCCAGCGGGGACTCGTTGACTGACCTTAGTTGACTTGTTGGACCTTGACCATGATAGAACTTGTTGTTATAGGCGTTGACTTGACCTAGTATGTGACACTTGGTCGAGTATGCGGCACATGACTGAGTGCGGGTGACTCGGTCGAGTATGTTGGTACTCGGCCAAGTGCGCAGTGGACAGCGTAATGTTATATTAAGCGTAAGTCATAACCCGTAATCGGTTTTCATTTCATTTCTTTTCTTCCCTTCTCCTTTCCACAACCCTCGCGTCTTCCGACCGCTATAGCGCTGGTAGTTAGGATTGTCGCTCTCGGTCAACGCACTCTGTGCAAATGACCCATCTGGCTGTGCGAATGAAACTTCCTCAGGTACCTCTTTTTTTTTTTAGATTGGGCAAAGCTTGTCTTTCTATATCAACGTGTGTTCTTTTCTTAGATAGGATATAGAATGCATATGCTTTAATCCTCAGTAAAAAGGGCGCTCACTTGTTTCGAAGGAATCCGTACTTAAATCCCTTCTGTTCAATGAGTACTCCTGCGCAAATCTATTCAAAGATCAAAGGGAAGAGACGGGCCGAGGAGCCCTAGGAGCCCTTGCATGCCCGCTCAAAGGGATAAGATAACTTGCCAGCAATGTCAGAAAGAATATCTCTTCCCTACCTTTCACCCTTCACGTTCTAGCCTTTACCTAGGAGACCAACATGGGAATGGATGCGTGCGTCACTTCCGGCCTAGTTATCCGATCGTCTGATAAGGTAAGTCACCGTCACCATCAGTAAGTTTTGGGTTAGGGTATGGTTGTAGACAATCTGATTGTATCTTCGTTGTAGGCGTCGGTAGCGGTATCTCGTGACCATGTATGTGTTGATTATTTCTCGGATTGCTGTTCAGGTATGGTTTCCCTACTCTCGATGTGATGATCTTGTTATTGTTTTCTGATATTCATGATATGGTTGCTATATGGATGTGATTGTTGGAGTTTGAAGATTGTATTGTGAGCATTGCGAGAGATGGTCTCACCCTTATTGTTCACCTTTTGCGTTCTCTCGGTGCAAGTGGAATGTGCACATTAATGGACTTGGTTTGCTCTTGTGTGAGCGAGAATTTTGGTGGTAAGGTTGCGGTCTCCACTGGCGGCGTGGATTACCTGTTGCGATGGGTAATCTGGCAGGTGTGTAGTCAGTTACTGGTTACTATGGAGTTTGGAGGTGATGGTTCTCTTTTATCTGATGATATGGTATGTTATTGTATAGTTGACTGACCCCGTTGTTGTTTTCAAAAATGTGATGATCCATTCGGGGATGTGAGTAGGTTGTGTGCAGGTTTACAGATGCTTTGCCGCTTGGTGTTTATGTGGGATGGGAGATCGTCTGATATATAGATGTCTGTAGCTTCTAGTAGAGTCATCAATTGTATATCGCTTTCATGTGTATAGTTGTGTTGTCCTTCAGTTTCCACGGTAATTTGTAAAGTACTTAATAAATGTTCCTGAATGGTCAATTTGATATGTACTTACCTCAGGTAACCGAGATGGTATCACCCTTGGTTATCGGGGAAGGCCTAGTTAAGGCTCCTTAATAAGTAGGGGTGCTACACCGTCCCTATGGGCTTTTGAGGAGCGAGAGAAATTGTCGGAATTCTACGAAAGAGTCTCGGAAGCCAGAATTCATCCTAATTTCATACGACCAGGTGGAATGGCACAAGATCTGCCTCTTGACTAATGTCGTGATATTGATTCACGATCGTACAATAACTTATACATCTCATTTAATAATTACAATAAATGAGGTGCATTCTTTTTGAGACCATTTTACGCCAAACAACGGTCTTATGGATCTAATTACATTAAAGTCACATTTAGAAGTGGGTGTAGCTAGCCTTGTGGCCACTAATCATCCTAATCTTCAGTAAATGTTAAACTTGACTGAATATGTTTGATCATCAAACACTAATTCCACTCTTAATAGTCATCAAAATTACTGTTACTATATACACATTACACATATAGGTTGCACAAGGCCTATAATGAGTCTACATTCAACCATGCAGGATATATTCTGTTCAATTTTTTAGCGCTTAATCTTTGAAATGCGCTTATTTAGATTCCAGTTTATTAGCTCGCAAATTTCCGATGATATTAGGTACCCGATATTAAAGTCATGCCATACGTTTCGAAACGAATACGAACTCGAAATGTCCATCCATGATTCATTCAGGACAAGAGCATCTATAAAGATGTTTGTAGTCAACTAATGGGAGAATAAACTTCATGATGTTAAAACTGCAGAGTTTAGAAAACAAAACAATTTTCCCAATTTCTCAATAAAATCTTTCGTAACCTTCACACGAGTAAATCCGTTCCTCATCTAATTTCCCGAGTGCTATCAAATCAGATATTGAATTATTTAGGTCGAGTTTCTCATATCGAATCAAACTAACGTCTATAAAGGTTCAAAACTAGATCAAACAAAACTAACTTAACTTGACCCCATCTACACTCTAATAGACGATCCCAACGTGACCCTCAACTCGAATTGCCCTGATCTTATTTGATCCAACACGAACTTTATTATCGCAGACTAACCATTATCCCTAAATAATTTGATAATACTACCTCTGAAACTATCCAGAATACGAATTAACTCCACTCAATTTAATCCGACAAGGATGCTTGAAACACGAATGACCAACAAAGCTAAACTAATACGACCCCATATCCCGACCTGATTGACCCGCAACAGGTATTTAAAACCCATGATAGTGGCGCGGCTCCCAGCACCTTGGAAATGTAAGTCATGTACCTACCATTATAATTTCTGACCAAGATACGTAGAATATCAAATACATGTCCTTAAATCTCTGGTACATTTATATTTTTCACAATTTTAATGCTCATAATGTCACCATATATACATGTCCATAATTCTCTCTCCTTCATTTACTATAATTACATTATTACAATCTAAATTTTTTATCTTTCTTTTACCCTGAGATCTCCCATTTTCATCCTCTCAATAATCAAAATTTAATTCTGGGTAAATTTTTTCATTTTATTTTGTTTTCATTTGATCATTTGTTTGTTATTTTATATGGTTCATTAATTAAATTTCCATGCATGATTTGTTTTATTCATGGCATTGCTTGTTATCTTAATTGATTCGCAATTTGCGGGAGCTATTGAGGCACTGGGTTAATATTGTTGTTTTATTGTAGAGTTTGGTGTTAATTAGCATGTTAAAGTGGGTTTTTCTAATATTAAAGATTGATTCTTTTGTGGGATTTAATGCATATTTGACATGTTTAGATTAAAATTGATATGATTTGTATTAGTTGATCAAATGGGTTCTTATTTTAGGGGATTAATGATGTTTTTTTTTTGGTGGAGAGATGATGGGAAATAGTTGTATTTTGCATAATCTATCAATACCCAGTTAAGGTGTCTTAACTGTGTAGTTTCTTATAGGCTCATCTAGTGGCGGAGTTAGGATTTGTAGTTAGGGGGCACGGATAAGTAATACAATAAGGTAAATTCGAAAATTTGCAAAAATTTCTGGCACTAGGGTCATCCCCAAAACTAAAAATAAAAAGATTGATGATGTTAGGTAGCAATAGGTGAAGTATCTAAGGGCTTGAGATACGAATTCGGCCTTTTTGAAATTCATAAAAGGGATGAGAGGTTGCATTGTTCAATAGCATTGTCTCAATGCCTATACACATATGGTGCTTTGTGTAGGTTGGATTGGTAATATGGTAGGTTTAGTTTAGATGTACGCTACCTCAAACTTAATTAATTTGTGTTTTGGCGAAGCATTTCTCAATCAATGACGGCATACTTAGTCGCCTGAGAAAATGCATGCTGTGTGTGTATCCAACCGTTGTAGCGTTAAGCTTACATTATAAATAGAGTTTTGTGGCATTTTCCGCTTAATTTTCAGCGTGTTCAAATTTGGCTTGTGAATGGATACACGATTGTCCTGTTTGGTTTGTTTTTGCGTTACATTTGCAAAACCACCCTATTAAGTATTTGTGAGTAGCCTGCATTCAGTGTTATGTAATTTAGTAGCCTGCATTCTTCTTAGCTCAGCAGAAAAGAAAAACCCTTTCAAACTTAGGTGATGGAGAATTTGTTGAACAGAAGTTTAGACCTACATCTGAATTCCGTCTTCAGAATATAAACTTTTAGCTCTTTTTAAAATCTATGTAAAATGGGGGTATCCAAGCCTGCATTGTCATGAAATGTGATTATATTCATTATTGCAAAAATGAGTTTTATTTTGTACCCTCAGTCTCTTAGCAGGGACTATATTAATGATGTGGTTTGTTTCTTCGCATACCATATTGCATGGCAGTTGTTGATTTCCACTGACCCTGTCTCATGAGTCATGACTCTTTCTATGCTACACTTGTTGTTGGATTGCCATGTCCGGAGACTTGTGTAACAAAAATTCACTTCAATTTAGTGACTTGACTGAGTTAATAGTTGAGAGCCTTCACAATAGTTTAAAAGCAGCCGACAGACTTGTTATTTCTGGAATGCCAGTGTTAGCAATGGTGGCACCCTACTGATCTATCAAGGTCTAGGAGAAGGCTTGTATAGCTTTATTTATACTCCGCCTACGATTGTAAAAAAGTTGCATTACCTTTCCAGCTTTCAATCACCTTTTTAGAATCCAGAGTCATTCCTTGATCTTGTTTTTCTGAAATTCTCTATTTCGGATTGTCCACTTCCAAGTTCTAATTATTTATAACGCTATATGTCTTTGGACATGAAACAGGCTGGTGAAGTCATGAATACCCTCATGTCATCTGTGGGCAATTCAACCAATATTTTCTGGCACGAGTGTGCAGTTGGAAATACTGATAGGCAAAAGCTACTTAATCAGAAAGGATGTCTAGTGTGGATCACCGGTCTCAGTGGATCAGGTAATATGTCAACTATCACTTTTGTCTTCAAATCAATGAGATAAATCTTGAATATCTCCCAGGTCCTAGCATGCATTAATCGAAATCATGATTCCTAACACATGGTAATAATTATTATTGCTTAGGTGAGGTTACTGGTTATGGTATCATAGTACTCCGTACTAGATATTTCCTTCTCAGATAATAATTAGCCTTTTTATGTTTTTTCTTTAGGTACTCCCAGTGACGTAGTTAGACAGTTTCAGGTGTGGGGTCTTAAGTGTAAATTCACGAACAATCAATAAAAGTTATTGGGATCTTCTGTAATAAAATGGATAAATTTTTTACACAAATTCACATTTCTTACCGCAAAATTTCGTGAAATACTGGGAACTGTAATGAAAAAAAGGTATATAAGTGCTTGGCCATGCAGTGCCAGAAGAAAAGGGTTTGGAAAACATATTTGAGTATATAAGTATAGAACCATACCTAAAGCATGATATCCCAAACATCAACAAGAGATTTTCTATATATAACCCATACTATCCAGAATTGCATCAATCTTGCTAGTTTACTATATAAGTAGTGAAGTAGTTTATGATATTCCGTTCCATCATATTACAATGTCAAAGAATAATGCATCTTTCGATACCAAATGGAAAACCTACACAGTTATATCAAGATATATTACTGAAGGCAAAAATCACCAAGAAATTGATCCAACTGATGAACTAACGTGATTTAAGGGACGCCATGCCTCGTAAATAAGGCTACCTTGTCGCAAAGTTGATTAGTAGCATACTACTTGCATCTAACATATTTAGTGTACTATTGAGATTTTTAATCATTTTCTCTACTTCATATGCAGGAAAAAGCACACTAGCTTGCTCATTAGGTAGAGAATTGCATTCAAAGGGGAAACTATCCTATATTCTTGATGGAGACAATCTTCGACATGGTTTAAATAAGAACCTAGGATTTAGTCCAGAGGACCGTACTGAAAACATACGTAGGGTTGGTAAGTTCACTTTGATAGCAAACCTCTGACATTTGAAGAGTATGTGTAAATTTCAAACACCTCTGTAACTTCAGTAGATTCACTTCCATGATACATTTTTTCTTATACAGTTATACTGCCTGTTTAAGTCATATTGTGGAGATTGGGTGATTAATTAAAACTAGATGATACAGTAAAAATGAAGTGATGGTAACAGCAGGAGGTCTTGCCTCATCTGCTTTTTCATTTTTGAAATGATCTGCTGGGCTGATGGGAAAGTGGAATTATTTTCTACTTTTGGATTTGTCAAAATGGAAGCATTTACGTTCCTGAATATTGAACAAAGTAAAAAGCAGCCCGCCCAAGCGTTGCATCATGAGAAAGCGAAAACATAAAAAGCGAAAACATAAAAAAAAGAAACGACACAGCAAAAAGAATACTAGAACAAAATCCAAATAAGAACGCAGGTGTTCTTTGTTTCACTAAGCATACTGTTATGATACAAGATGTCATGTTCTCTCCGATTTTTCTGCTAAAGCGGCCCTCTAAAACGATATGCTTATGCGGATAAGTCAGATAACTATTTTGGGTGTAGAGATGTAGAGTATGTGCACACTTTGTTAGTTTGTTGTTTCTTTCTGTAGGGAGCCTTACCTGTTCTGAGGATTTAACACACTAATGCTGTAAGGTTAAGTTGTGAGAATGATTGCTTTGTGAATGAGCGAGCATTGGTGACTGTTGTAGAGTGTTCGAGGAAGATGAATTTACTGCTAATGGCTTATTGACCTATGCGATGTATTGAGCAACAGGAGGTCAATTCTCCGGGGTCTGTTTTCCTATAATCAGTCTTTATGTAGCGAGTTTTGAACCCAAGTCATGAGTACTGAATTAAGCTGACAGTTGCAGGAATTAAGCTAATCAAACAAGATTGGCTCTGATGTTGAGTTTGTGTCGCAGGGGAAGTAGGGAATTTATTTGCAGATGCTGGCTTGATTTGTATAGCAAGTTTGATATCTCCTTACCGAAAAGACCGTGATGCTTGTCGTGCAATGCTCCCTAATGGAAGTTTCATTGAGGCAAGGCTTTTATGGACCATCTTTTGTTTGTGTCTTGATTTCCGGGATCAAGATGCTAATATTTTGATTCATTGGCAGGTTTTCATGAACATACCCTTGGAAGTCTGTGAAGAAAGAGATGTCAAAGGGTTGTACAAACTCGCACGGGCTGGGAAGATCAAAGGTTATATTCCATCTTTTTGTTTTTTTGTCAATTTCTGATAAAGTTCTATAAATGTTCTTTTCCTCATGGTATGATGTTCCTACTGCTGCTGGACGCTAAATTCTGTATGACTTGCAGGTTTTACTGGAATTGATGATCCTTATGAACCACCATTGCATTCTGAGGTATGTTCAAATTGAACCGCTTTTTTTTATTTTGCTCCCTCTATTCGCTGGTTATCCCTTCTTTTAGCCAATCATCAATTTGTTACAATTTTACCCATTCTCCTAATTATCATATTCATTTATCAAGATGAGTTTTTTCATATTCATGTAGGTCACCCATTTATTTACTCATCATAATTCCTATCAGCGATACAACAAACATCCGTGAAACAACATATTCACCAATAACGGAAATAACTTGAAAAATCAAATACATAAGCCCATGTGAATGTGGGCTTAATACTATTTCACATATGTTCATCTCCTAAAATGTTGGTGCAAAAGCAAATATATTATGTGAACTTATGCTACCAAGTACTAAGAACCCCGTTAGATGTACGCAATATGGATGCTGGTCCAACTGATGATGTCTGCTCAATTATAAAAGAACGCTTATTTTGGCTTAAATTAAGTGTCAAAATTTCATGCCAATGCGAGTCGACTCGCACACAAGGCTACATGAGGTAATAAGAAGAGCGGGGGTAAAATTAGAGTGAAATACAGTTTGCATGAATGGAGTGAATAAAATGCCATTAGTTCTCTATTGCTTGAGATTTTGCAAATGTATGGACGTATTTCGGTCTAAGACTTGATCTCCGTATATGTTGTCATGGCCTTGTGTTGGTTAATTTACTGAATGTGCTTGGATAGAGGGCTCATCTTGTCTTAATAATGTATTATCTTGCTAACACTTTGTAACACTTTGGTTTTGAAACCGGTTGTCGCAATGTTTGCATTCTGAACCATATGCTATGTTATTCACAGATAGAACTGAAAATGGTGAATGGAATTTGCCCAACACCATCAGAAATGGCAGGGCAAGTGGCATCATATTTGGATGAAAAGGGTTTCTTGCACCATGAATGATCAACTTCACTCTCGAACTTATTCATAGATGATTGATCAGGTTGATCACTGACCTAACTAAAGGCTCGTGACCTGGGTCTTGTTGATCTGAGTTTGATGTCGTTTGTTTGAAGGTGCCCATAGATGCTGAGATTTGATCGACACAATGCTCTATAGGCTTCCGAATATAGTCTGTAGGACCGTATCTATATATCCTTATAATTTTCGTGGTTGTTCTTGTTCTTGCTGCAGCCCATCTTTGTAGAGATACTACTAAACCTAGCCTTGTCTGTTCTATCGTTTGGCCTATGAGAATCAGTCTTATACGGCTGGTTATAATTTCCTGCTGTTTTTCGTGTTGAAATTATGGTATTACGATGATAATGATTATTCTGGTGTTGTGTGAGCTTCTAGGGACAATATCCGTTTTGGTATCACCTATTAGTAACTTTACTAGCTAAGTTATTGACATCCGCAACAATGATGATGACGATGATGACATGCAATTATGCAGTTTCAAGGAGCTTATTTCCTCCAAAGTTGAGCGATTTTGGAACAGTGCCCTCAAAATCGTCTCAGACGTAAATTATACTAGCTTTCATGCCAACAATTTTGAGATTATGTTGCGGAAAGTAATTAATAACTGTAAATCATGTTAGTTTCTCGTATAATTTATAATACTAAAACATTAGCTCGTAATAAGCAATTAAATAATTTCGTTCCTGAAGAATATATGTTGTATACAAAAAACAATACTATTCGTCTCTACAAAAATAATCAACTTTTTTCCACAAGTTCGATTCCAAGTACGACCCGAATTTCTTCATTATTTGACAGGAGGAGCAATTTCACTGGCAAGTTTACTCTGCTAATTCAGTTGCAAGTGTTGCTGCAACAAGCTTGCAGCAGGATCATCAACTTCTGGCCCCAAACCATTATTAATCAAATCACCAAAATCGAAATTGAAATCGAAATCAGAACCAAATTCATCATTGAAGCTTCCACCAACAAGGTTATTATCAAAGTCGAAATCATCTAATCCAATTCCTTGACTGATCATCGAAAAATCAAGTTTAATATCACCAACACCTGAAACAACTTCGTTTCTTGACCTCGAAACCACTTCATTCTTTAACCTCTCCAACGCGACCTTAAACTCCTCAAGCTCGTCTAACCCGAGTTTATCAACTTCCACGTCATCCCACCAAAACCCGCCACAAGTACCACCATAATTAACACCGTCATTAGTGTTACTAACCACATTAGAACCAGAACAATTAAGATAACGGTCGACAATGTAATCGAGATTAGGATTACCATAAGGAAACAAATTACCAGCTTCAGAGAAAGTAATTAGACCAATTTCAGCACCAAATTTAGAACACAATTCATCACACTTTTTAAATAACCCTTTACGTCGTTTCGAAAACATTACTTGACGACTTGTTTTCTTCATTACTTTCTTTGTTACATCTATTTTTTTCTTCCCTTCTGATGTTTTCCTCGGTTTCGCCATCAATGTGCTTAACCCAATCTCCTCCATTGACGAAATATAAGAAGACCGTCTTTCACAAGTATTTTTACGATATACTCCGTATATATAAGATAAGAGTGTAGGTTAATGATTATTACTACAATTTATTTATTTATAATCAATAATGTATAAGAGTGAAAAACATTCCAAAAAATAAATCATGTGTCAGAGAATATCTATGTTTGATTTTGTTTTTGTTGATACGAGGAAAATATTTCTTAAATTTGGTAATTTTTATGTTGGTTGACAACTAAATTAACGGTAATATTTGAACTCTTACAATTTACCATGTTCACACCTAGTAATAATTAAATTAAATAAAAAACGCGTTCACACTATGGATTTTTCAAATTTTGGAAAATTAATCAAAGTTAGGAAAATTGTATGTTTACAAATTTATGGAGGGTTTTATTTTTTTAGTGGCTATGTATCCTCTTTTGTGTTTTTTTTTTCTTTTTTTTTTTTTTTTTTAATCCCACACACGGTTTTGCTAAATCTCGCACATTTTTACAGCTTATTCCGAATTTATCCCTCTCATTTCTCACACCCACAAAGAGAGACAAATTAAAACCCAAAAAATAAGAAATCCAAAAGTGCCCCAATGGACCACCAGGCTGGGCGCCCCACGAAAACTGTCCGATGACGGAGAAAGGGAAAGGGGACGTCGGTGGCAGAAGGTCGATCGACGGTTGTTCGGTGTTGGCCGACGACACATGGTGGTTAGGGTGGGGGATTGGTGTTCACGGATGGTGTTTATGCTATGTGGCCATGATTTATTAAAAATTTTTGCAGAAAATGCAACACCATTGATGAAGAAAGCAAAGCAACCTATACTCATTGATAACTTGGTTATTTAATTTGCTTTAGCTGGCCATTGATAATTTAAACTGTTCATCATAATTTATTAATTTGGTCATTCAATCTTTTCCGCGACAAAAAATAAAACCCTAATTTGTGATTTTTTTTTTTAAAACACATTAATTCAATCAATAAAAGTCGTGTATTAACAAAATTGTTGATTAAACAACGAAATTACTTACGATAKGTGCAAATTAAGATCCATAATTGTTGAACTATTATCCAGTTGATTAAGTTTTGAGAGGGGAAAAGGGGGAAAACTTTTTTAATTTTTCTAGGATGAAGGGTAGAATTGGAATAAAGTGGTAAAGTGTGCGGGATTTAGTAAAACTGTGTGCGGGATTTAGCAATTACGTTTTTTTATTGTTGTAGGGAGAATTTTAAGCGATATTTTTATATGCCTCTTAGTGACGTTAATTTATATACCTAGGTAGAATCAAAATGGACACAGACACGAATACGAGACGGAAACGTAATATGGCATCCCATGAAATTTAGGACACGGGAAACGCTATTTAAATTTAATAAAATTAATATTTTATGGTTAAAAATAACGTATGATTTTAATTTTGTAATGTATTTGATATTAAATTTAAATAAGTGAAGGTCAATTTTGACCTTGACTATAACTAATTCTCATTTCACACCAAATCATCTTCTAATAAATCTCTTTTAACGTTTTATTACATGTTTAGGTGTGTGTCCGATGAGTGTCGGGTATCCGACACAGCGTCGGACACGTAACAGCTAGTTAGGAGTCTCTGTGCTACCTAGTTGTATACTTCTTCTGTCCCGATCATTTGCTTACTTATTCTATTTTTTGACGTCTCAATCAATTGTTTACCGTTCTATTTTAGAAATGTTTTAATGAGCAATTTACCCCACTTAATTTTGTTCACTTGTAGGTTGTCATCCAATAATAGTTAGTCTCCTCCTATTTCTTGATATTTGTGTTAAAATCAAAGCTAAATAAATAACCAAAATAGAGGAAGTATTTTAAAAAATAAATAATGAAGAATTTTTTTTTATTTGTAATATTTTCCAAGGATAGTATGTTCGCCACTTTACGTAATTTGTCTTGTCTTAAGTTTAAGACAGATAATGTCGTGTTAAATAAAAATATGTGTATAGGATGTGCCTTGGAATTGGGAACAATAAGCTCCACTAATTAAGGAAGGAGATTGGTGGTTGGTTGTCCTGTCCTAAAATGACAAGGAATTGAAGTTGGATTGTTTCATCAGCAATAATGCAAGTGATGTGCATTGTGTATGTGCAATTGTGCATGTCTATTGTCTATACTACATATATAGAATCTGAGATAGACTTCCATCATCTTAAGATTCCTTGTGTTTTCAAGTATCTCATTTGTTTGCTTGTTCTATGCCATCATCATATCCTAATTGGATATTGGTATTGTTGGATTCCAAAAGACACTAATTGAGGCCACATTCCACTAACTATGGTGCCTCTCCTACCTATGGAAAACCTTATTAATGCAAGTTTTATGCTTTCTAAATCATATCTCAGAAAACAACTTTGTCATATACTTGGCATGACTTCTTTTGCCATGTGTTTCTAGGCGATTTTACAACGGGTTGTCGTATATAAGAATTTAAACTGAGTTTCAGTATCACTATACTTCTATGCCCACATGGTATGTTTATTCTAATAATGTAAAGGGGCTGATTTATATCGACAACGTTTTCATTCCAAAAGACGATAATGTGCCTTGAACAATGACATTACTTTCTCTCTCTACGCTATTTTCTCAACGTTTGGTCCATGGATGAAAGTTGAATCTCAATGTTTTTCCATGGTTAAACGTTGAATTTCAATGTGAGTATGTCAGATTGTTTGTACTGAACTTGGTACTACCAGATGACGATATGTTCACCATTTATATTATAAATCAATAATCGTGCCTCGAATTATCTTATGTTATCTTATACGAGTATAGATAATATATGTAGCATTGAACCATTATTTTGGACTATCGTATAGATGAGAAGAGACTATTTTAACTTTTACTGTATTATGAGGCAAACTCTTTTCCATTACTTTGGAGTGTAATACCTCATGACTGACAGGAATTACACTGAACTTGTGCAATTTTGTAAAAATAGTAAATGACCTCTATAAATAGTGAAATTTTGTGACAATTAATGATGAGTCAAATCTATACAATATAATTAAAAGGCTAGACAAAAGCAATTAATTTTATTCCACATGTCACTAGCAATTAATTTAATTCCACATAGGATTTGCAATCAATTTACTTTCTATACATTTTAATTAATTATTTACTTTATTTGTTAATTATTAACAAAAAAAAATCTTCTATATAATATAATTAAAAGGCTAGACAAAAGCAATTAATTTTATTCCACATGTCACTAGCAATTAATTTAATTCCACATAGGATTTGCAATCAATTTACTTTCTATACATTTTAATTAATTATTTAATTTATTTGTTAATTATTAACAAAAAAAATTGGAATATCAAAAGAAAGTAATAGTAACTCCAAGCCAAAAAAATAGCGCAAAAAAAGAATAGCAAAGAAATGGAAAAGCAAAAAAATGCCAAAAAAAAAGTAGTTTATTATTCATATGACATTTTTATAATCCATTAATCTATAAATTATTACTATTACAATTACTATTACTATCATAAAAATGCTATTTTCAGCAATTCCTTAAAGTACCAAGTGACACCATCTTATTTTAACTAAGTGATCATTTAAGAACCTTTATAAATTTTCTAAGATAAAATATACACTAAACTTTTCATAACCCCATGAATAATGATCTTGGTAACTAAAAAGACAAAAGAAGGATAAATATGCAATAAATTTTTCATTACTGGTGTGAATGATCTTGACAACTAAAAAGACAAAAAAAAAAAATGGTTAAGTTGACCCATTAGAATAATGTTTACATCTTATAACTCCTTATAATTCATTAAAGTCTAATTTCAAAAACTCTCATTTATCATTATCACTAGGAGGGTTTATTGAGATCAATTATAACCAAGAACTCAAGTAATATATAAATTAAAACTCATATAACCCAAAATTATAAATAAGACCACAAAAAGGCGGGACTTCACTTCACCTATAGTTTTTTTTATTTACATACTTTTGTTTAGTCTTTTAAACTATATTCAATTGGATTCTAATTTATTTTTGTTTATTTTCAGAGTGTACTATCCAAGGATYTAAAYGTGAAATGTCAAAGTATAATCAATTAAATTAATATTTCATTCTTTCTACTTTTATTTCACATATAACAAATATTTTTGTTTCCCTTAAGTAAGTTTGATTTAGTGGTTAGTGRTTACAATCCTCGAATATTAAAATAGAATACTAACATAGGGGTTGTCATTGAGACAAATAAAACTAACATATAGATTCAGGAGTTTTGGTGTCATTCTTCAATATATAGTTTTGACTCATATCACAAAATTTCAAAATCCCATAGCTATAGTATATCTCCAAGTAAAAAAGAAAGTACAGAAAAACGCAGAAAAAAAAAAAGTCAAACCCGTGATTTTCACGGGTCACAAAACTAGTTTATATACATTATATGTCTCTCCTTTAGTAGTTTTAATATGGTTTTCGTGCTAAGTTAATACGATATATATGTCATTTATGCTAGAATGAAATACTTCCGTATTTCGGTGTTTTTAATGCAGATATGAAGCATTTGAGGAGCAAAAGAACATCATGAGCACCGCGGAGTTGGCATGGAGTAATACACGAAGCATGACACGAAAATCTAGAAGAGCAAAGGAAGATAATTGAAGAAGTCGAGAAGAAAAGAGTTGAGAACGAGCCAAACTCGATCTAGTTAGCCATAACTCGATCGAGTTGGTGAACTCGATAGAGTTTCGGCCCTGTTATGATTTCCGCGATATTTCTTAAAGTCGGTTTATGTTTTCTATAAATACCCAATCAGCCTATTATTAGGCATTACGTATTCATTTCAGTAGATTAGCCCTAATTACTCTCATAAAAACTCTAGATTAGTTTAGCTACCTTTATTATTTTTGCGGATCTACTTTGTTCTTAATTCCTTTAATTCGGTAATATTTCTATTCCAATTTTATTGTTCTTCAATTCTATTAAGTTCTTATCTTTATTATTGCTAGATTATTATTCATCTGTCCTTATAATTATGATTTCAATTATGCCTTTTAATCTTGTTGTTGTTGTTAATTTCTTTATTATGAGTAATTAAATCTCCAATCTAGGATGAAAAAGGATCTAGGTTGTTAGAAGGGAACTAATTAATGAATTGATTGTTAAATTGCTTTAAAGTTGTTGTTCAATTATTGCTTTAATCCTAATTGATTGATTACTGGCCAGAGTTAATTGATTAGTCTCGCATACTAGGATTTCTACTGACCGGATTAAGACTAGTAAAGCCTACAATATTTGAATAGACCAGTTTAATGATAGCGACCGCATGTTAGACTAGATCTAAAGTTCATAATTGGATCGACCGACCTTATGACCTGAAACAGTTAAATTGCTCAATCAATGAATTAAATCCACCCTGAATAACTACCAAGTGAACTTGATCCCTAGACTCTTTAATATTATTGTTTACGACTCTTTAATTCACTTGCAATTTAGTTAGTAGAAACCAAACAAACAAACTCTTCAAGCAACTGTTACCGTTAGACAATTTAATCAGTTAACAGATAAAACAACCGYCTCTCCGTGGATTCGACTCTGACTTACCGCTAGCTATTAGTTAGTAATAATTTAGGATTTATTTTGATATAGGTTGACTATGACATTAGCCTTGTCAATTAACTTTGATATATAAACTAATTTTTGACCAAGTTTGAAGATTTATGGATGACTAGAAGTATTTTTAATAAATCACTCAAAATAGATTATCAGAAAAGAACAATTATGGGACTGAGCACTGTTGGATGTTCCAAATTGTGAATGAGACTGGATATAATTGCCAAAAATGGTTCCCAAGCAAGCACAGGGACCCAACTTAACAATTTAAGAGGACTCAACTAATTAAATTCAAGCAAGCACATAATTAATTAGAGGATTCCGAGACCAGTGACAGTTAAACAACTCAAGCAAACACAGAGTTGTGTAAATGGCACCACCAGATACTTAATCATTATCTAAGCAAGTACAAGACACTATCAAGCCTGACTCATAACTAAGACTCAGCAAAGTTAAAAGAATTGAGGAAATGAGAAGAAATTCTCAAGTTTTCATTTAATAATCAACTGCCTGAGAAAAGATGAGGAGGGATCCTTATATAGGCCTCTTCCTTCTGTTTTTAGGTTACAAAATAATCCCTAGATGCATCATCTAAGGACCAAGATTGTTCTTGCATACAAACAACGTCCCTTGACCTATTTTACAACAATCTTTAGGTTATTTTACAGACTGGCAAAAGAAAATAAAGTTGCAGCATGAAAGTGACAAGTTCAGCTGCATTTGGCAGTGTCCTTCTTTGGCTGGTTGCTTGAGTACGAGCTTCTAGTTAATTCTCCTTGACCCTCTCTTTAGTGGTGCATGGCCAAATAAGGAAAGTTGAGAAAAAGGAGCATCAAACAACCCCTTTTGCTTGGCCAAATAAGGAAAGTTGTTTTATGCTTTTCTTGTTTGTCATGTGCAATCTTTGGCTTATTTTTCCAGGGACTTTGGCCGAGATTTTGACCTGGCTCCGTGGACATTTTTGGACCTAATTGAACAAGGCCTCGGTTGGCCAAAGTGGCAGCTGAGAATTTGGCCTAGACTGGAACTTGTTGCCCTCCAAAAGACCCTTGACAGTAGCTGTGATCATGACATTGTGGCCTGAGCTGTGGCCTGAATTGTTGCTTGTTGTGGCCTGGTCATGGCCAGCTTGGCCTAGGCTCTGGTTAGGCTTCAGTTCTGTGTTGCTTTGGCCCTCAGCTCCCGCTGCATACTTTCTCTCCATTTTCCATCCATTTTATCTAATAATTTCATACAATATATTATTTTGACTCCTCCTCATTATCCATTGCTTAAAACTGTGACCATTAGATCGCTTCAGAAAAATATCTAAAATATTAAACCGAAATGAAGAGATGAGGATATAGAAAAGGATCCCATTCCACATTTTGCATGTATTATAATTCTACACGCATTTTTCACTTGCACAATCTTTTTTTATGCAAGTATATATGAAGATTTTATTCTTTGTTCTCTAAGCTAACTAAAGTGACGTTTGCATATTGCATTAACTAATTAGGGAATATATCTTGCTCTACTTATAATAATTCGTAAGAGCTAATCATGATTATTATTATAGAACCACCGATAATACAACTTTGAATAAGGATAATAACATGTTTATTATCTTTATAATAACCATGCATGGAATATATATATTTAAGAAATATTCGTACCATGATTCGAAATGAATTTAATTTGTTAGACCTTTCAATTTCTTAATATAAAAGATGTTGTCACGAATCATACGTTAGCGACGTTGCATCGACTTCCAACCATGGATGGATAAACTAAATTATTATGTTAGCATAATGTGAATTTGTAAGTTGGAATTAATAATTTATTTTGTCAAATTGATAAATTAGTAAATTGACTAATGATTGTCGGTATACATTGTTGTTTTAGTCAACAATGATTAAAAGAGTGGTTAACTTTTATCGGTTTCAACTAAGATCTTTATTTAACCAAATCAGTTTACTTTAAATTATGCATTATCTGAACCTTACCCGAACCGAAGCTATTAGTAAGGAAAAGAGGTCAATCAAGTCATTGTAGGACTTGCTAACTCTTCTGAGACTCTCTTAAATTAAGACGAGAAATAACTTCGATTTACGCAATATGCTAAAAACTAAAAGAGCGAGAAAAATTGGAATAATACCAAAAAAATTATTCAAGATATTACAATAAATTTAAGTTGAGACCGTCTCTTATAAAATTTTATGTCGCTTACACGGATTCAATCACTTACTCTACAAAAATACTTGTAGTTGATCAATAATTATACGTTTTATATTTAGTTTTTAACAATTGCAAGATAAACAAACATATTGTAGGTTTATTGTATTGGCTTATGGTTTCCTAATTAAAGGGTGTTAGTGCTTAATTAGTGGGGGTGGAGGCTTCATGCCCCCTACAATTGTGAGGTCACATGGCTCACGTATTGAGAAGGGCAAGTAACAAATGAGGTGAGAATGGGTGACAAGTTTATTGTCTACCAGACCTTGCAAACAGATCGCATCGTGCGGATTCGGGCTTGTGTCACATGTAAACGGGTGACAAATCCTTCAACCCAAATCCGGCCCATTCAAATTTTATGTCATGTTCGTGTCGATCCACGTCCGTAAATGGTTCATCAAGCCTCAACCTTAACCCGCTAATTTCGTGTCGGGTTTTCGTGTCATGTCAATATTTGGAAAGTTTAAGTATATTTATGTGATGAAGGATAAACAAATCATTCGTGTCGGGTTCGTATTTAGATAGCTCAACCCAAACCTGGCCCAATTGAATATCGTGTCGTGTTTGTGTCGACCGATTTACATAAATGGGTCATTGAGCCCCAATCCAAACCCGTTAGTTTCGTGTCGAGTTCGTGTTGTGTTTTCGTGTCGTGTCATTATTTGCCAACTCTATCTACAATGACTAAACCTAAATCTGTTTAAATTTTATGTCGTGTTCGTGTCGACCCGCTAACGTAAAAGTGTCATCAAGCCTCAACCTTAACCCGTTAATTTTGTGTCGGGTTTTTCATGTCGTGTCATTATTTGTCGGCTCTATCGACAATGACTAAACCTCATAGCATAATTAATAAGATAGATTTATTTCAGTAAGTCTTATACTTAAGACGAAGTGTTGTCTTAAATTCTAAAACAAGTTAAATATTATTGAATAAGACTTGAGCTTGAGACTTTTACAAATCTCACTCGAATTTTAACCACTAAACTTCATATTTATAAGCTATGACACTTTTTATTTCCATAAAATTATCCAAGTTTCTTCCCCATTAATTCATTTATATTGTCTATATGTGATGTGATGTGATGTTAATGGTCTATTATATTGACTTTAATTCGGTCTTTATCATAATGTGTTACAGTTATAATCTTTTTTAAAAATGCTAATATGCGAGTAATTGGTATCGTTAATCAAATAAATATGGCATTATGACACATTATATTATATCATTATTACAAATACTTTAGAAATTAATTATCAAAATGGACATATATATGTCGATGACTAAAGTCAAAGGGGATAGTAACATATCATTTACATTATATAATATTAACCCAAAATATTTTATTTTGACTAATATTGATATTATCTAGTCATTAATTAGGATGAGTCATCATCATGTCACATATTATCTCGAAACGGGTTAACTCGAGACAAGTCTAAGTTTTACTAGTTCTCCATTTGTGACAAATTTGGATCAGCTAAGCTTTATCAACTTCATTTTAGACTATCCTTGTTCAGAAAGTCAAATTAATAGAGTCATCAATATTTTAACTCTTAATCTCATTTTAATTACCTCAACACACTTCCGCTCTCTTTCAGAAAATCACCTCCTAGTGACCTAGATCACCGATCCTACTATTTTCTACTTTAATTTCCTATTTTTTAATCACCCAATCATTTTCTACATTTTCTAATCTCCCAAACAGTTTCATGCATTTTCTTTTTATTTTTTTCAACCAATCAAGGTAACCCTATAAAGTCATCAAATGGGTCAGACTGACCAAAAGAGGTTATCTTTCACATAGGATCATCCTAATTTAACACTTATTTTTTAATTAACATGACCCACCTTCCTCTTGACCTCGATCATAAATTAAACTCATACTCTTTGTTGAGGATAGACTTACACTTTCATGTTAACAAACAATCAAGATTCTTTTTTTTTCCCATACCGAAATCATTTAAACTCAAATGAATTGATCTCATTTAGACATGGCAAAGGACCCGATGAGGCTGGCTTGAGACTCAAATGTGACCCGATAAACCTAATATATCCAAATTAACTCGACCCAAATAACAAGACTTAATGTGACCCGAAATGATTTATTTCAAGCAAAATCCTCACCCGAAACGACCCAAACGGCCCAACTCAAAGTGATTCCACTCAAAAATGACTCAACCCGATAAATAACACATTAATTCTTGACCCGAAAATGAATTGACCAGAAACGACCACACCTCAACGGCCTAATCCGACTCAAGTGGCCTATTTACTACTCTAATTTGAGCTGAACTAAACCGAATAAAATTGAGTTTGCCTATCAAAATGGTACAAAATCACAAGAGGGGATCAACAGATCAAGTACATTAACCAAGTGAATTTAATTCCTGATTTAGTGATCTGCATGAACTAGATAGATAAAATCACTGTCAATTTTGGGTGTCAATTTGTGATTTTCTCAAACTAAATTTTTCCCAACAACTAATAACATGCCAAATATGAATACTTTCCCATGTAACAATGACGTGTAGGCTTAATCCACTTTATTATAGAAAAATGTTGGACGATTTTCCACATCTCCAATTCCATCCCCCCTCCTCCCTTCTTCTTCTACTATATAATCTCATTTACATTTACTCAAGTTTCGCATTCAATCACTCTTCATCCTCTCTCTTAATAAATTGTTCTTCCCTCAGTTTCTACCTTCCTTGGTTAGTATGATCCCCATAACCCGCCTCTTTTTTGCTTTGATTTTGTTGTTTTTATTGATTTTTGAAATGGGTTTTTGATTTTATGAATTGGGTTTGTCATAGTTTTGCATTTATATTGGTTCTTCTGTATGTTCATGTATCGATAGTAATAAATGAGCGTTTAACCAATCAAAGTGCCTCTTACGCTCTAAGACGGTCTTATTTTATAACATTTGATATATATTTGAGATGGGTTTTTGATTTTATGAAATGGGTTTGTCTTAGTTTTGCATTATATTGGTTGGATTGATTGGGTTTTTGTGCCACTTTTGGTTTTCATCTGTTGGTGTTTATTAGGGGCAATTCTCATTTGTGACGGAAGGTATCCGTCACTTTGAGAAGACGGGTACCACTTTTACTCACAAATGACCCATGAGAGGAGAGAGGAAARCAAGTGGAGGGGTGCYCCMMCYTTTTGCTTTATTCGTTTTGTGAGTGGCATTACCCGTCACAAATACCGACCCGTCACAAGGGAGACGCTTTGGTTTATTAGGGAGAGGTGTTTTGGTTCGTGTAGTTATTGTGTGTGATCGTCCTATACTCATACGGTTCCACGGACAAAAAAGTGACTGTTCTGATAAAATTGTCATTTTGTAACATAATAAAATGGTCACTTGTTTGTGTATGTTCTCATTTTAATATTACATTTTGTATTGAATTATTGGATCAAATTTCATGTCACATAGTCACATGGTGTATGCAAGAGGATCATGGTTTCCAACTTTTTTTAATATGTAATGAATACTTTTGAATTGTTTCCTCTTTTCAATGTCTGTTCTTTGTCAATTTTAATTGCTTGTTTGTTTGATCCCCAAATGATCATCCCAATTCAAAAGTTTCTTACCAAAAAGATCAATGCTATTCACTGGTTTCTAATGGATTAAGTCATTAAGCAATGTCATTTTGGTACTTCAAAAATAATCAAATATAGGTACGTCGTTTGTGTTTATGAACCCGTTTTACACTACATTATTGTAAAACAGCGTAAAACGGCCTCACAAGAGACTGGGCGTCACAAGAATGGATAAGACCAAAATCATTTGTTTGTCATTTGTTGGCAGTGTAGTTCAGATTTAACTAGCCAGGTGTTATACATGAGTGTTTTAAGGTCCCTTTAATCCTCCTTTTTACAAAAAGCTGGATTTTTTTTTTGGTCCCCTTTCTACAATAATGTCAAAGTTGGTTGCTTTAAAGTTTTAGGCTAACTTAAATGGAATAGGGAAATATGAAGTAAGAAAGAGTAAACATTATTAGTGTCTTGCTGGCTTACTGCTGGTGTTATCGTAGTTGACCGAATAATCCGGTTCTAATAACTCGTCAAGTTACAGAGTATTAATTAGTTTATTTGAGAAAAGATTGATGCATAATTAGTGATTAGTACATTTAGTTGCTATCAAGTTGTAGTTGTAGTTTAATGTTTCCACATGCTTACCTGTAGCTTAATTATACACAATTACTCCCTCCGTCCTGTTCATTTGTTTATCTTTTGTATTCTTTGTGAGGGGTATTTTAATCAAAGGTAAACAAATGATTCACACGGAGGAAGTAGTATACAAGTTTTGCTTCTTACTGGTGTTATACGCTTATACAGATTTGTCAATTGATAGAGACTCCTTGTGATCTGGTCAATACTAGTTTGTAATGCATGTTAATTTAGATAAGTTTAATCTAATGACTGTTTATTGGTGTTAAGCTTGCCTATTATGTGCATGATCGCGACATTGACTGCTATCTGTTTTCTGAGTATTCCACATTAAGAGTAATTAGGTAGTTGGTGGCCTGTCTCTCTCAAAGAGAAAGGGTTTTCATCTCTGTTATATATTGATATTGATTGCGAAGATGTTGATTCGTAATATTGTTATTTGTTTCAGATTCTTGTAAGACAGTAGAACCATGAACGCACTTGCAGCAACTAACCGGAATTTCACTCGTGCTTCCAAACTTTTGGGATTAGACGCGAAACTTCAAAGAAGTCTGCTCATTCCTTTCAGGGAAATTAAGGTAACGATGTCATTTTCTTCTAAATAGTGATTCTTATTACTATATGGCACAAATTTTGTGATAATGGTAGAGAACATTTGTTTTTTTCCCTATAAAACCAAAGATTCACTATTTCTTTGGCTCTGAATTATGTTAAATATAGCAGCTTAGTTTTAAATGGTGCAAGGCATAGCGAAGGCCCGTAGAAACGAGGTGCATGCTGCATACACACTAGGAGCATTAAAGATAGAGAACTTTTCCTCTAATTTCTAGTTTCTCTAGTTTCCTCCCCTGACTGTTCTTTGTTATTGTGATTGCAGCGATGAGTAATATGTAAATTTACTTTCAAATACTGGTTTTTGCATACTGAAGCATTGCATTGTTACCTTTACTGTTCTTTTACGGGACTGTCTCATTGCACTCCCTCCATTCCGATCAATTGTATACATTTTTCAAAATAAAGGGGGGATTTTGAAAAATGTGTACAGTTGATTTAATGAAAAAAAAGCATGAGTTAATCCTTATCAACTTCAAAATTGACCAAGGCTTCTGAAGTATTATTGGCCATGCCCATGGCTACATAAATATAAGTGTTACTTTTGGCGTTAATGAATTCTACGATTTGTGATTATTTTTGTGAAATGTTGAATATTCAAAGTCAGGAAAATGTTCGCGGGCATAGTTTGCTCATAAAAAGCAAGCAAATTTTGTTTGTCAGTTTTGGTAAAGTTGATATCTTTGGTCTATAGTTAAGTGATTTTGTCACAAATTCTGATTCACCTTCATTTTCAGTCACTTTACGTGCACATGCATAAAATGTTAGCGCTATTATCAGTAATGCCTCTTGAACTAACTCAATAAAGGTTTGCAGGTTGAATGCACTATACCAAAAGATGATGGCACTTTAGCATCTTTTGTCGGATTTAGGGTTCAGCATGACAACGCGAGAGGTCCTATGAAGGGTGGAATCAGATACCACCCAGAGGTTGGTTAACTTTCCTTTTGCTACTTCAGTCTCCCTCTTTTAATAACCGCCATTAAAATGGTGCAGTTTATGCATTTCTTGATTAAATCAAGGGATAAAAATGGACATGAAAGCATGACAAATTATTCCTAGTGTCATAAGTTATTCACTATGTTTGGTGGAGAATCGTACAGGTGAAGGCCAAGTTATCTAATACAATAAATTTATAGTTTATATCTATTAAAACGATTCTAATAATTCAATTAAAATGTTAACGGTTATCAACCCTTTTTAGAGTGAAACTGCTAATTAATCTAGGCCAGCCATGATTATTTGAGCCGTTTTTTCAAGTGTTTTAAGAGTATCAATTTGCACTGTAGGTTGATCCTGATGAAGTCAATGCATTGGCACAATTAATGACATGGAAGACAGCAGTAGCTAATATTCCTTATGGTGGCGCTAAGGGTGGCATAGGTTGTAACCCATCAGAGCTCAGCATTTCTGAACTTGAACGCTTAACAAGAGTTTTTACCCAAAGAATTCATGACCTCATCGGTATTCATACCGATGTTCCCGCACCTGATATGGGGACAAATGCGCAGGTGGGTAGATAATAATTT
>VHZZ01000140.1:84441-94559 GCA_009801015.1 Silene noctiflora
TTAGTGGAAAAAGTAGTGAAAGTGAAACACCAATTAGTAACCCATTATTTATTTATAGTTATGGATTTAGAAAAGAGCTCAATTGTGAGTAAATAGGAGTATTGTTTAGGCGAGAAAGATAAGAGAATCTTTTATTCTCTTAGTAGTAAGGGTAGTTGTCCTAGGAGAGTATGTGTACATGATTTGCAAAAGAGGCATGTGCAACTTGTAGAGCGTAGAGGTCGTATGTAGTGCACAAGAAGTACCGACTTTTATTCGTATGAAGCCTTCAACTCGATGAAATGAACTATATTTATTGAGGGAAGGTTCATTTTTAGTGGATTGTGTACTAGACAGATATACAATTGCGCTTGTAAAGGTGAAGTTTAGTGGTTAAAATTTGGGTGAAATTCTCATGAAACCCAGGTTCAAATCTCCTCAAGAGCAAAATTTAGTGGAGCAATCTTGACCTGTATATGGGTTTACCCAGTGTACACCGAAGGTAGCGGTTGCGGGTTCCCTCGTTACAAAAAAAAGAAAAATGATTTACAATTGTGGGGTTAATTATGAACTTGGTGCAATTTTTTTTGTTTCTAGGTTTAAGAGTCTGAGTAACTCATTTCATAATCCAAATCAACCCATTTATCATTTAAGCGTAGATCTAGCAAATAGGTAAAACTGGTCGGATTCAGATCCGCTCAATTTGGGTTCGATATTCATGCCAGGTCGAGTTTGGTTCATTTTCGGGTCAACTATTATCAAGTTATTTATGGATAATAATCAGTTTGCTACAATAACACATTTGGGTCGGGTTATATTGGGTTAGGTAAAATTCGGATCTCGAGTTTGCGTGTCGAGTCAGATCAATTTTGCCAAGTTTATTTTAACTGGTCAAAATATTTACATTAACCTAAAATTGGATATCTAATTTATACTACAATTTATACCCATAAAAATTAAATCAATAAATCGCATTTCTGAGCCTTACCTAAACCGCTAACCTAAATCAAATGAAATTAAAGTAAAAAATTAGAACTCAAATAATAAAAAATAATTGTAAAAATAATAAATAGGGATGGTCCAAAACCCATGGAAAGAGGTATATGTTGGGGTCCAAAACCCACACGGCGCCCCCTTTTCCACAAATCCCCCTTCTTCACTTCAGCCTTTCTCTCTCTTCAATTGCTCTCCCCCAATTTTTCCTGCCGCCAAAACCCTAATTTGACTCTCACATCCTCCTCAGGTGATTCTTCCTCACAATTTTCCCCCTCGTCTTTTCCCCTTTAATTCCGATCTATTCTTTTAATTCCTTCCTTTATTTTCCCCTGATTTTTTAAAATTTATTAGGGTTTATGTTTATGTACTAGGGTTTTAGTTTAGATTTAGGTTGAGGTTGAGGTTTAGGTTTAACTTATTTCAGATCTAATCTTTTGGAAGTATTTTTTTAGATTTGTTGTCGGTTTTGATTGGTTTTTGTTGTTTGAGTCGAATTTATGAGCTTTTTTCTAATTGATGATTCTTATGTTCATCGGTTTTTTACTGTTTTAAGAGGATTTCATTGATTTTGGTTTGAAAAGGGGTTTAATTTGGGGAGTTAAGTTGTTAATTTGTGCTTTAATTAATGAAATAAAGTTTCTATCATGATTTTAGACTGTTAATTGTGTTGGATTTGTTTGTTTTTAGCAGTTTTGGTGTGAAATTTAGGATGAAATTTTGTTTGTTTAAATTAAATCAAGTGTTTATTGTGTTACATATATTTGAAATATCATGTGTGTAATACTTGGTATTTTGTAGATTTGTTTGTTATTTGATATTCAAATGAGAAAACAATGTTTATTGTTCTTGAGTTTGATTCGTTTTGAAATGAGAGAATGTTTTTTAGATAGTCATGGTTTGGTGGATGAACATGGTGTCATAACTCGACAAGTGTTTTTGATTGTGTTTCCCATCTTTGATTTGTATTGAAATAATATTATCTTGAGAATTCTGACCATTTTTATTACTAAATTTTGATCTGTACAGCTTGATATATTGCGAAGTGGTAGCACGTCATGGCAGCTATGGGTACACCTTCCAGTGGTATTGCCCTTCGTTTTCTTCTTTCACTTTTTTTTTTTTCTTCCTTTCGTGTTGCGTTTTCTTCATCTTGCTTTGTGGAGTTCACTGTAAAAAAAAAAGTTGAATTGTCCCTGAGTATCGATGTTTGTCAACCTGTCGTCGTATCTAAGTTTTCTGCTAACCAAGTGTCATAATGTCATGTGTCACGTTACTATGATTCTTCATACTATGCTGTCCACACTGATTGCGACACTTGGACAGGCATTTCACATTTGTGTCGAAACATTTTTGACAGAGTTGAAGTGGCAATGGTCATCTGTGTGACTGGACTTGCTTTTACACTTTTCTTCTAATTTGTGTTCTCTTTGGTCACAAAGGTCTTTCCAATTGCTTAATCGATTAATTAACTTGCGATGTTACAGATGCCGCTGAGTTGTTGCAGAAGTTAACTCTGGATTCACATACAAAATCGCTTGACGTACATGAGAATCCAAAAAAGGTGAGTGTTAATGGATGCTGGCTGATGTCGGATTCTAGCTTCTGACATTGTTTTTTTACTAAAAGTAATGCGCGAGGTTTTAGATGATAAACTGACTCCATATGCTTGAATACTCTTGTGCTTGCAGTTTGGTTCATATGCTTCTCGTAACACCATAAATAGCTTGGCTAAGCCATATGAGCGGTCTGCAATACCATTCCAGGATTACAACAGTCTAAGCATGTACTACCCAGCTGGTGGTTACCCGTACTATTACGGAGGTATGAGCTATAGTCACAATACTGTTGTGGATTCCAAAAATTTGAACTTTCTTTTTGGATACAAAATTGGGGAGTGGCGAGAGACCGGGAGTGTTCCCTCCAAATATATCTTATGCTGGGGGGATTTTAATTTACCCGAAAGTGGGCAATGTCGTCATTTGTCACATCACTCCCCCTCTTTTTCTGTCGCTTTGTCCCATTTTTTGTGAACTTGAGCCGTATACATACAAGCTCTTTTAAACTTTTTTTGGATCAAATCCGTGATTGTTTTTTACTATTGGTTGATTTATGTTTTCCTTTTCTCTGTTTCTTGTGCAGGTTATGATGAGCTTAGCTTATGGAATGACTATAGATATCTTAATCATGACGGAGTTGATTTGCACTCAGTAAGTGAACCTTACTTAATTGTGTTTGAATAGTCACAAACTCGCTGGCGGTCAGTGTTCAAGTTTATTTTACTGTTTGGGTCTTGAAGGTGCTATGGAAAAAAATTGCTTGTGCTGCTCTTAGAACTTGTTCTCAGTTGTTACTGGTTGTTGGGGCATGTAAAACTTGTGTCTATGATATTATGTCGCTCTGTATTTGTGATTATTTTTTTTTTCCTATTTTGTGTGAAAGAGACTCAAATTTTTGGAGCAAATTTTAGTGGATACCATTATTAAGTTTCAGTCCTCATTTATGAAATTTCTACTTTTTTTTACTACAACAAGTTGTCTCTTGTCAGATTTCCCCGTGTCAATATTATGTCAGACCAACCAATTGTTACCTATGAACCAACTAATTCAAAAGGTAATTATTCCATTTTGATCGTTATCTAGGTCAGTCTCATATAGTAGTATTATTTTGAGACTGTCTCGGAAAAATCTGTCACTGAAATAAGTTCATGCTAATTTCCTCCCTAAGTAACTAGGGTTCAAAAGATAAATGTTATTGTGAGTGAATGTTTCCTCATTCTTTCTCTGTGAAGTTCCTGGTTTCAAGCTTTGGTGCTTCATTCTTTCTTTGTGAATGCTGTGTCAGGGCAGACTTGAACATTTTTATTATCTCTTATTAACCGTCCATTCAAAGATCCAAAAACTTTGAAATTGGCGGGAACTCGTCCCTTTTGAAGATGGTAGATTCTTGTTACTTTGCATGCTTTTTCTTTTGTCATGTCTCGGATATTTTTTGGTTTCTGTAAGGGGACCCACTTAATTGAAAGTGCACTTAAGGATGATGTAGTTAAGCAACAGCCATTACACAGTTTAAAGTGCTAATTTTTGTGTTCTTTCAGCAGCGACATATGAACAATGGAATGAATCAAGCTGGCGGATTCATGGGGAGATCACAGCTTACTGATCCTACATATGCTCAGTACGGAAATACTTATCGGGGTGGCTCAGGGTTTGGGTTAAACTATTACAACCCAAAGTCCTGGAACAATTGGAGGACAGTTGACAACAAATATCCTTCCAAAGGCTATAACAATGGATTTTTTACCTATGGGAATGAGAACAAGGACACCCTAAACGAATTGAGCAAGGGACCTAGAGCAAGGGGTGTAAAGACTCAGTTAGGCTTTGGTTCAGTTAAATTGGCAGTGAAGGGGCAGGATTTGTCACTCAAAACGGAAAATAAAGAAGAGAAGCCATCTTTGATTCCTGACAAGGAGCAATATAACAAAGATGACTTCCCTGAGAGCTTCAAAGATGTAAGATTCTTTGTCATTAAATCTTATAGCGAGGATGATATTCACAAAAGCATCAAGTACAATGTTTGGGCCAGTACTCCAAATGGAAACAAGAAACTGGATGCTGCATATCAGGAAGCCAAAGGAAAGCCTGACAACTGCCCTGTGTTCTTACTATTTTCGGTATGTGTTTTAGTCCAAATTTAGTTATCCGGGAGTTCTTTGTCATTGCTTTTAATTTTATTTAATTTTTAAAAATTTATTTGTTCTTTTCGGATTTATTAAACCTTCTTACCAACAACTGTCTTATATATCAATACTTGGTTCACTTTTAAGGTATTCCGAACCTATAAGTTTTACTTCTTTTTTCAAAATTGTTTTAATCTTTATTCTCGATTTAAATTTTTTGTTTTTATAAAAGAAATCAGGACTTTGATTTTAAAACCTACAAGTTTAGCGTGGCTTTTGTATTATGTTTGACTCCCCTTTTGTTTTTCATTTTTCCTTTTCTATATTTTCGCATTTTGATGTGTGCTCTCACCCATGGATGATTCTAAAAGATGATTTATGTCAGCCGACCCCAAATCATTTTGGGAATAAGTCTCTGATGTTTTTTGTTGTGGTAGTTTATCAAATATTCGTTTGATGGTCTCAGGTAAATGCTAGTGGACAATTTGTTGGCTTGGCAGAAATGGTTGGCCCTGTTGATTTCAACAAAAGCATGGAATTCTGGCAACAAGACAAATGGTCCGGCTGCTTTCCTGTTAAGTGGCACATAGTCAAGGATGTACCAAACAATTTGTTGAAGCATATCACTTTAGAAAATAATGATAACAAGCCTGTTACAAATAGCAGAGACACACAAGAGGTAAAACACAATACCTGAGATATGTTTTTTGCTTCTCGCTCTTCCGTTGTGGCCTTACTTTGTGACAAGACATCGTTTCTGTTGTGGTTTTAGTCAATGCTGATGTGTAGTTATCGGTGCTGCAGGTTAAGCTTGAGCAGGGAGTCCAGGTTGTCAAAATTTTCAAGTCTCATCTGAGCAAGACTAGTGTTCTTGATGATTTTGAATTTTATGAGGCAAGAGAAAAGGCCTTGCTAGAGAAGAAGGCTAAAAAACAGCAATATCAGAAACAGGTAGGAGTTTCATTTGTTCGTTACTCATTTAGCTTCATCTAATGCCTGGGTTTATCGTAGTCTAATTGACAGTTGTGATACATTTTATGTACTCCGTCCTATTCTGAGTTCTCCAATGCTTATATGTTGCAGTTAAAGTTTGCGAAAAATGACAAGGCATCAGAAGACGACAACATGATGAAATCTCACGACGCTGATGCTGCAGCTGCAGCCTTTATCGAGGGACCAGCTCCAGGACCTCTACCCAACGGCCACTCTAATACTCTGGTGGATTCTCCTGCTGCGGTTACCGAAGGTGCCAAAGCAGAAAATAGTGGTGTTTCTGAAGAAGTTGCTTCAGCCTGCTGATTCGTCGAGACTTGTTCCTGTGCTTGCAGTCGACAGGTTTTTGATGGCTTAGTGAGAGCCAGTGTAGTTTCTAGTTTTGATCCGTAATCTAGCTATACCTTTAGGTTTACCATTTGGAGACAATTGCTAGGTTTGGATGCGTTTTTTTCTATTTTTTTCTCTTTTTTTCTTATTTTGGCCCTAATATAAATGTGGTAGGTTTTGCCAGCCCAGATTCTATTTTACGGGGTTATAGTTCTGTGGACTGTGTTTCTGAGAGATCGTGTTGTGTAAACTGAAGAACGAAACGTAAGATTGTGTTAGTCGGAGGCTATTAATGTTTGCTTCATTGTGCTTGGTGGGTGTTAATTTAAGGGCAAATCGAATAATTTTCATTTAGTTTGATACTTTTATATGCTTCAGAGGGTATCGATCTCAACCTAACAAATACCCGTAAATATTTCTCTGCGTCTCAAAAGAAGAAAATGAATCATCGTCATTTCCTGTTGAAATTACCAATTCGAAGCTACTGTTACGTATACCTGTACTACGTAAAACAAAAATCTCTAATAAAAACTGCTCAACTCGGACCTCACCAATAAAAATGAAACAAACCGACTCGCTCGGTTTGAATTACTTGTTTGCAAGGTCTAAACACAATCACACATTCACAGAACTTCATCTTATGTAAAAAACAAAAACAGAAGAGCCCCACATCCTAGAACTTGTTACAGGTCACAAACACAAAAAAAGGATGAGGAACCTCACCCCATTCATCACTCTATGGCCTCACTACTTCCTTTCTCCCTCCTCAAACCGACGACATTCTGTAAAGCTTCTTCAACCTCAGCACAACCCACTTCACCGTCTTTGCTACTCGAGTCTCTCAACGATCAGTTCGGGCGAAAAGGCATCAAATTCTTAGACTCAGCTGATACCGGCACTGTTACTCCTGCAGTGGAGCTTAGTGTAAGAAATGGGAGCTCACTGATGTTGCAAATACCCAATGCACATGTTACTTCGTATAGGCCGAAAGTGTACTGGAAAGATGACGGTTTTGAAGAGGTTTTGTATACACTTCCACCTTCTAAGGGAGGAGTTGCATTGCTTCTTAATGATGTAACTTCTTCGACGACAAGCTCTGTGTTTTCAGGATGTGAATGGTTTGTCAAAGATGCTGATTCTGATTCTTTTGATGCTGTTCAGGTTAGTGTAAATAGAGTGCTGTTCTGTTTGATACTAGTTTGATTTTCGAGTTGCAATGATTAGATGTCACTTAGCTTAGCTGGTAGAAATAAATGTGTGAATTGTGGTAGACTGGTAGTCATCTCCCGAGTTTGAGAGTCGTCAATGTCAAAACTGTCCTTGTGACTTTACAGAATAATGGTTGACGAAAAATGGTCGAGGCAAAGTAGAAAAATACAGGATAATGAATGGAAATGGAATATGATATTACTGCAGCATAGACACAATTTACTGTCGGTAAAACCGTAAGAGGCAAACATTCTGAACCATCAGTATTCATTTATGTAAGCCGGTTTTGAGTTCTGCCTGATACATAGGAGTATTTCTTACATCCTCCCTCTCTTTTCGTCTGCCAGGTCGAACTAAGTTGCAATAGTGGAGCTCTTGAAATAACGTACATTGTGACGCTATATATCGAGAGCATGGCATCAGCGGTAATTGTAAAGAACAACGGGAAAAAGCCAGTAAAGCTCACCAGTGCAATACTTAGCCATTTCAAGTTCACAAGACGATCAGGCGCAGGAATTGATGGACTTAAGGGATGTTCTTATTGTTCCCAACCTCCTTTATCTTCGCCCTTCGAGTTACTCTCTCCGTCTGAGGCCATGAAAGCTGATGATCCCAGCTTCTTCTCAATGGGTTCGGAGCCTCCTCTTAAACCTGGTGAATGGACTGCACAAGACGTGCCCATTACCGTTCTGAAGGATAAGATGAGTAGGGTGTATACTGCTCCTCCGTCTGAGAGATCCAAGCCATTCTACAGAACCCCGCCTTCTAAATATGAGATTATTGATCAGGTAATTGAGTTCATCACCGTCCTTAAATTTGTCTAAAAGTTTATCTGAAACATTTCAAGAGGTTTGTCCCAAATACTCGTGTGAAGCAGTCTCGTTACAAATTATCATGAGACCAACCAAATAATCACATTAACAATGTGAGACCATCTCACAGGATACCAATTGAATTTACATACACAAAGTCATGTTCGTTGAAGACTAGTTACGAACCGAGATAGTTTCATTTCAGGTGTACAAAATTGTTATATTTGAAGGTTGTCATGAATTGTTTTTCTGCCTGTTCAGTTGTATTTTGTTTTCGGTTTTTCAGGGGAAGGAGCTGTTTTATAGAGTGATAAGAATTGGTTACGAAGACATCATAGTATCAAGCCCAGGATCATACTCTAACAAGTATGGGAGGGATTACTTCATTTGCACTGGTCCTGCTTCCATGCTGGTTCCAGTGACAGTAGAACCAGGGGAGACGTGGAGAGGCGCACAGGTTATCGAGCATGATAATCTTTCATAGTTCATAAATACCAGTCCCTGTAAAGATGACAGTCTAAATCTTCCAACTTCGTATATCATTGTAGCTTTATCAGTTTCAATCTATATCTGGGATATTATATACAAAGCTAAGCACATATACATGATACATACACAACGAATTCATGAATCATGAGCAAACTTGCAAATTTTGACAATTTCATTACGGGTTAACAAGAAACAGTCTTTTTGTCGGTCATAACTCATAAGAGTAAGACTGCATACATCGGACTCTTGATAGCTGCCAATGGTTGCCATAAGTAGGTGTCTTTGAAAAACCAGGTAGTATCAGACTATCAGTGTACCGCTAGTGTTCTAAGTTTTGAGTAGTTAGAAAATGGAAAAGTAATTTCTTGTACAAACATGACGAAACTGTGTGTTTTCCTTGTATCTGCAACCATACCAACCCTAATTGTATGCAGAACTGAGAAAAAAGATAAACCTCCGACTTCATATCATGTATGCCAACTGAAGTAGCGAATCTAAATCGTTCTCTGTCAGACAGACATACATTATGAGCTGAACAGAGTTCAGAGAAAAAATTTACGGACTGATACAAATACAAACTAGAGTACAATTTAACAGAATTCAGACTAGTGCTTGACTGGCCGGTATATTACAGGCACTAACCCCTAAGGCTGTGTTTTCATGATAAGAAATCATGCTACTCATATGTTTCACTACGTAGGGACCAGAGTCTGGTTCCTATCTTGACCACCAGACCACATAACTAATCCAAAAGCAGCAGCAAGTACCAGCAACATGAACAAGAAAACGAACATTTTCGAAATCTTCCACCCTGAGTTCTTTACAACCTCAAGTGAGTGGTTTTCATTCCCTTGAAGCTTATGATTAGGGACCTGTCTTACAGTCACGTCTTTTGTCGATGACACTGATTCAGAATCACTGCTGTCTTTGAGCCCATCTTGGTTGAAGGAGTGGCATTCACTGTATTTTGTTACAGGGCTCCGAAGCTGTCTAATTTGATTCTCAAAATGAAAATAGTCGGAATTCTCATCATCGTCTTGGAGTGAGCGCAATAGCTTCCTTGGAGTAGTGTATATTTTGATGTTATCAACATTTCGTTGAGAGTTTGTTCTCTGAAATCACCATAGTAGTGTCAAAGTGTGAATGTCAAACATAGAAGAAGTACTAGGGCTAACTCAATCATAATTCAAATACAGCAGAACTGTTTTGGGTTTTTAAAGTCTTCCATCGAGCCCCAAAAACCAAAGTTAAATGGGCGATAACCAATTTCAACGAGATTCTCACAGGTTTCCGGCTTCCCCCACATAGCAAGGTATGGGGAGTTGGGATATAAGTTGCCTTATCCTTTATGTTTAGAACACAAAGGCGCGATTTCCAGTACACATAATGAAATATGCATCGTAATTTCCATCAACTGACGTCTACTTCACACAAAACGAAGGGCAAGACACTTGCACGTTTTGTGCCATTTTACGTTAGTTCATCATGTTCTAAAAAAAATTTACCAAGTATTGACTTGACTAGAAACAAAAAATCAACTATGTATAAACTGTTGACTCTTTCTGAATGACATGAAGAATCTCGCTTACAAGGAACACACCCAATCGTGTAAAATTCCATACTTCAATATA
>VHZZ01000140.1:155773-168969 GCA_009801015.1 Silene noctiflora
GATTAAACCTTATTAGTATTAAACTTTATAAGTTATTTACTCTTAATAACTTTTTAAATCGCTTTTAAGTACCTAAAAAAACCAACAATCACACATAGAAAAGAAAAAAGAAAAATTAAATCACATAAGTGTAGCTGAAAACCGGATACCGGATATACGGAAAAATCGGATATACGGTTTCCGTATATACGGAAAAACCGTATCAGATAAGGATACTAAAAAAAAGATTTAAAAAACCGGATATACGATACGGTTTCTAAAACCGTATCGGATATCCGGTTTTGCTCACCCCTACCTATTGCACCAGATTATTGTTTTCACCAACGTACATACTATCCACATTGGCCACATCGTTTAAATACTTGGCGATTTGCAACTGTAACCAATTTTTTTTTTATTTTTTTTTATTTTTTTTTTTTTGGGTAAAGAAACTAGATTGATTATTTGGAATATGACCAACCTATCTCATCCTTTCGGATGAGAGAGGTAAGTTGAAACCACCAGTTTTCAAACCACCTCGAAAGAGTTGGACATGAATGTCCAATAGAAGCCAACCTTGTTAGCTTTACAAAAACAATGTTTAATTATCACTTCATCGAAAAACTGAAGGTCTAATTTTACATCTTTGATAATACTAGAAATTTCCTAAGGAATATGCCAAATATTACGGATTGAGTTAATAACACATAAATTATCACCCTCCACGATTAACTTTGAGATTCCTAAGTATTTTGTTGCTAAAATGTCTTCTTTTAAATCGAGAGCTTCCACAACAAGAATACTTGCAACTGTAACCAGTTGATAAACAAAAAAAGACTCGCATCCATTATTCACCTGGCCTTATTATCATTTTAGTGTAATAACTAAAAATAGCACAAATTCTTATGCTAGAGTAGGAGGCGAACCCACCACAAATCCGCATCTACCCCAGAACATAGAAACTAGAAATAAAAAAAAAATTCTTATATGAGATGGTCTAATGATCTTAAGATAAAACCCAACCGGGAATAAATAATTAAATAAATCCACCATTGACCCGAATAATCTGACCATTAACCCACTCACCCGAATCTCCAACCAAAAACCCAACAACTGGCGCAATATCCTCAACCTTCCCCAACCTCCCCAACGGACAGTCATCAATAGCTCTCTTAACCACCGCCTCCGGCAACCCTTCAAAAAACATGTCTGTCGCAACCGGTCCAGGCGCAACGCAATTCGCTGTAATCCTCGTCTCCTTCAATTCCTTCGCCAATATCTTCGTCATCGCCTCAACTGCCGCTTTGGACGCCGTATACGCCCCAAATCCGGGCCTAAAATCCGTCGCGAGGCAAGAGGATACCGTAACAATCCTCCCACCACCGCCGCGCGTGACTCTCTTCGCCGCCTCGCGCGCACACAAGAACGTCCCACGCGCGTTGACCGCAAGTATCCGGTCAAAGTCGGCGATCACGGCGTCGGCGATGGTTGGATACTTGGCGTCAAGTATGCCGGCGGAGGTGACCACAATGTGCGGCGCGTGGCCGAAGGTCTGTTCGGCGAAGTTGAACAGTGCGGCGACTTCGTCGGCGTCAGAGACGTCGGCCTGAAAGATCACGGCGGTGGCGCGTGAAGTAGTGGAGGTGGCGCGTGAGGAGGTGACAGCAGCGCGTGTGGTGTTGATTTGGGAGGCTAGGGTTTCGGCAAGGGGTTGGGAGGAGGGGGAAGTGTAGTTGAGGACGAGGTTGGCGCCAAGGGAGGAGAGGTGGATGTCAATTTGTTTACCAATGCCGCGTGATGCGCCGGTTATTATGGCAATGCGGGTATCAAGTGGCTGAAATGTGGTAGTGGTGGTGGCGTCGGTTGGGGGTGGTTTGTTGTGGTTTCATAGTTAATTTGTCGAGTGGGTGATGGTTTAAATTTTTTTTTTTTTTTTTTTAGGAAAAAGACCCTGAAGAGTACTAATTCATTGCTGGGGAGGTATGGGATGGTTTAATTTTATTTGTTAGGGGTTGATAAGAGTATGGACGTGGAATTGTGGATTAATAAAGGTTTTTAATATTTGACTTTTCTAATCATTTTTTATCTTGTTTAGGGTCTAACATTTTAGGTTGGAATGTTACACTTTTGATTTGGTGAGGTAAGTGCTAACGTTGGGATTTGGGATATACGAATGCGGATTATTTGTCTTATCTTCGTGTTTATTTTATGTGCCAAAATATTTATCTCTTGGTAGACTGTTCATTTGAAAAGATAGACATGAAAACATAGTAGAGATTTTAGCTTATTCGTTATGATAGATGTATCGTGGTATTAGGTTACGGATTCAAATCCTCTCTTCATATTGTACAACCTTGTATTGGCCTTGCTCATGTCAAAATCTCAACTAGCTTAGTTGCTAACGTCATGAACGGTGATATTCATGACCTGAGTTCAAATCTCGGTGATATTCATAACCTGAGTTCAAATCTCATCAACATGAAAATGTTTATTATTTATATGCCATTTCATAAATAAATAAAACAAATTGTTAATTAAACTGCTAATTACCAAATACGCCTAACAAATTCCGATAAATGAATCATACTAAAAAATCTACTAATTTTATTAGATAATCTACTTTTACAATTTATCTGCTCTAAGCCTCGAATAATGATCTCCAAATCTTCTAAACAAGGAAGCCTAAATTTCTCTCCTATTACTTTCAATCTCATGCCATTTATACACCTATGAGTACATCATCCTCACAAATAACACTATACCTGCAGTGGTATAATAGCACTATAAAACTAACTTATATCTAATTGAGCTTATGTGTAACTTTTCTGAACTTTCTTAAAATTTATTTATTTTTGTTTATGTGGGTGAATTCAGTAACTTTATGGTATAGCACGGATTCTCTAAATCAAAACACGAAAACTTTATTATAAAGTTTGGATTCTACGCTGATTGTAGAATCTACCAAATACATTATCCTACCCTATTAATTTAGAGATTTACATTATCCTACCCTACTAACTTAGAAATAAATCTCTTTTCCCAAAAATGCTTGACCTCCTAGGGATATATTAGTGCATCTTTCAAAATTTATTGGGCATAACATTCATTCAAACCAACATTTAAATCCAAATATTAATCAATAATTTATATTCTTACAAATCATGGATGGAGGAAAAGTAAACAAAGGTTATTTATTTATCATGTTAATTTTTACTGCAAATTGTGCACTAATAACGCAAATAGAAGGGTTGCCTTATGATGCATGTTTAATAAAATGTATTTTTTCTAAGCACTTCAGTGACTGCTTTTACGACTGTGTCCATGGAGTTATGGAAGATTGGAATAATCCTCGCAATTTTTGTCAACTTGGTTGTGCTACTTCTATTTGCAAACCATTTTCTAATGAAGGGCATAAAGGTAAATTTAATTTACGCTTCTCGTTTATTCAATTATACCGATAAAAGAATTTTCGACTGACCATTATTTAAATCCCTCTATTTAATCATTTAAGTCCTGTTTTTTTGGACTTAGTTTCAGTTCAGTTTAGTTAAACTATTTTTTTCATAAATTAACTCTTACTTCAGTTTAGTTCAGTTTCATTAAGTTTAGTTTAGTTTAATTCAGCTTCATTAAGTGCAGTTCAGTTCAGACAGTTTCAATCCAAAAGAACAAGGTCTTACTTATCTTTTTGATTTCCGATTTTTCTAACGCGTGTCTTAAGAGCGCACATTAATTATCCTAAATATGGTAAGATTCACAAGATTTGCTCATTATATATTCAAATCTAACCGTATAAACAAATATTTACCATAATTAATGTGAAAACTGTGTAAATCTTACCAGATTTAGGACATTAGTGTGGGTTAGAAAATACAGTTTATTTTTCATGTTATTTAAAGGTTAACAAATAATCAAGGGGTTAGAATATTATTTAATTTATATATATTTAAAAGATTTTATGAAGAAATTATGAGCTACTTAAATAAATTATTATTTGGCATTTATAATAATGGTCATTACCTCTCTTTCAAAAAATAATGTTCATTACATTTTTCTTTTGTGACAGGGTTAGCGAAGGTGGAAGGATGTGTTACTTCTTGTGGCAAAACTTGTGGTAAAACCTATTAAGATGAAGATATAGATCTTAAAACAATTGAGCTAAAGTTATATTGTAAATTGGATGATGATCCTCTAGTTTTCCCAATAAGTAATTTTTATTGAATAATGACGTTTTGGTCGTTCTTATTTACGCATGCCCACTTCTTGTTGTCGCTGACCATAATGCAGGGGCGATTTTAGGATTTGCTTACAGGGGTGCGGATTTATATTATTTAAAAAGTTAAAATAGAAATTGGTTATTAAAAAACTGCATAGTAGTAGTTTTTTTTAGTAAAAATTGGCATATTTTTAATTTATTAACGATCTTTGAAAAAGAAAAGTAACCAAAAATATACAAAAATATTTTCTGATTTTTCTCAAAATTTGTGTGGCTTATTTAACAGACCCGAGTAACCGTCTGTATGATTTACGGACATTTTTGTTTCGAAACCCTGAAATCTCGAAAATCATGTATTATACACTAAATTTGAGCCGTATCGGAGTTCGTACCGGCTCATGTTTCTTTTCCTCCCAATTTTTCCACCACTTTCAAATGTCGCTTCATGAATAACCGTATTCGATTTTCAGCTCTAAATCACAAGTTATCATCTATTTTTAAAGAGTATACGATTTTCGACTAACACTAGTTAATCGCATATCGACACACTCAAATGTTCTCTGTTGCTTCTCAAAATTTGTGTGGCTGCATTACATGACTCGAGGATACGTCCGTATCATTTACGGACATTTTTGTTCTGAGCCCTAAAATCCCGAAAACCATGTATTATACACTTAAATTTGAGCCGTTTGGGAGCTCGTACCGGGTCATATTTCTTTTCTTTCCAGTTTTTCCACCACATGTCAGATGTCACTTCATGAGTTACCGTATTCGATTTTCAGCCCTAAACCACAAGTTATCATCTATTTTTAAGAAGTACTCGATTTTCTTCCGAGACTAGTTTATCGCATACCGGCACACTCAAATCTCCTATGTTTTTTATCTGAATTTGTGTGGCTGCTTTAGTTGAGCCGAGAAACCATCCTTTTGATTTTTGGACATTTTTGTCCCGGAATCCTGAAATCCTGAAAATCGTGTATTATACATATAAATTTGAGCCGATCGGGAGGTCGTACCAGATCATGTTTCTTTTCCTACTAGTTTTTCTACCACGTGTGAGGGTCGCTTCATGTGTTACCGTATTCGATTATTAGCCCTCAATAAGAAGTATTCATTTATTTTTAAGAAATACCGATTTTCGTCAAAATCTAGTTTATCGCATAACGACACACTCAAATGTCCCCTTTTACTTCTCAAAATTTGTGTAAGTGGTTTATTTGAATCGAAGAACCGTTCGTTTGATTTACAGACATTTTTTTTTCCAAGACCTTGAAATCTCGAAAATCGTGTATTAATTCATAGGAATATTACAAATAAAGCCATTGCCACTCCCATCAAAGGAGTAGTTCCCCATCCAGGAGCTACTTTACCATATTCCGAATTCAACGGTTTCAATAAAACCCCTACGGTAGTTGGTTTTGGACGAGATCTAGAACTACCCTCAACGGTTTCTGTAGCCATAAATCCTATTTTTGTTTTTAGAATGTTGACTTTGTATACCATTCCATTGTAAATAAATGATTTTATCATAGATCAATTGGGGTCTTGAAATTATATAATAATGGAAACAACAACCCTAGTCGCCATCTTTATATCTGGTTTACTTGTAAGTTTTACTGGGTATGCCTTATATACCGCTTTTGGGCAACCCTCTCAACAATTAAGAGATCCTTTCGAGGAACACGGGGACTAGTTGAAGTAATGAGCCTTCTGAATTAGATGATTTTTGAAGGCTCATTATACACTTAAATTTGAGCCGTTTCAGAGTTCGTACCGGATCATGTTTTTTTTCCTCCCAGTTTTTCTACCATGTGTCAGGGTCGCTTCATTTGTTAACATTTTCGATTTTTAGCCCTAAATAAGAAACATTCATTTATTTTTAAGGAGTAGACGATTTTCGTACGAGACTAGTTTATCGCATACCGACACACTTAAATGTCCTCTTTTGCTTCTCAAAATTTATGCGTCTGCTTTTGCTGACCTGAGAGATCGTCCGTATGATTCACGGAACTCAGAAATCCCGAAAACCGTGTATTATACATTTAAATAGTTAAATTTGAGCCGATTGAGAGGTCGTACTAGGTCATGTTTCTTTTTCTCCTAGATTTTCCTCCACATGTCTGGAGTTGCTTCATGAGTTACTCTATTCGAATTCAGCCATAAATAACAACTTATCATCTATTTTTAAAGAATACTCTATTTTCGTCCAAGACTATTTTATGGCATACCGACACCCTTAAATGTTCTCTGTTTTTTTTCAAAATTTGTGTGGCTGCTTTACCTGACCCGATAAATCTTCCGTATGATTTACGAACGTTTTGTTTCGGAACCCCGAGTTACCGTAAACCGTGTATTATACACTTAAATTTGAGTCGATTGGAGTTTCGTAGCGGTCATGTTTTTTTTCCTCTTAGTTTTTCCATCACGTGTCTGGGTCGCTTCAGAGTTACCGTATTCGATTTCATCCCTAAATATCAAGTTATCATTTACTTTTAAGGGCTAATCGATTTTTATCCTAGACTAGTTTATCGCATAAAGCAATCCTTAAATGTTCTCTGTTTTTTCCCAAAATTCGTGTGACTCCTTTATTTGACCCGAGAAATCGTCCGTATGATTTATGGACATTTTGGTTCCGGAACCCTAAATTCCCGAAAACCGTATATTATACCGGGTCATGTTTATTTTTCTCCCAGTTTTTTTTGTCACGTATCAGGGGTCGCTTCAAGAGTTAGCGTATTCAATTTTCAGCCCCGAATAAAAAGTATTGATATATTTTTAAAGAATACACAATTTTCGTCCAAAACTAATTTATCGCATACCGACACATTCAAATGTCCTCCGTTTCTTCTCAAAATTTGTGTGGCTGCTTTAGCTGACCCGAGAAACTATCTATATGATTTACGGACATTTTTGTCCTGGACACTAAAAATCCCGAAAACCGTGTATTATACACTAAAATTGAGTCGTTTGGGAGGTCGTACCGGGTCATGTTTGTTTTTCTCCCAGTTTTTCTACCACATGTCAGAGGTCATTACACGAGTTACCATATTCGATTTTAAGTCCTAAATAAGAAGTATTGATCTATTTTTACAGAGTACACGATTTTCGTCCAACACTAGTTTATCACACACCGACACACTCAAATGTTTTCTATTTTTCTCAAAATTTGTGTGGCTGCTTTTTTAGACCTCTGAAACCATCTGTACTATTTACGGACATTTTTGTCCTGGAACCCTGAAATCCTGAAAACCGTGTATTATACACTTAAATTTGAGCCGATTGTGAGTTCGTACCGAGTCATGTTTATTTTCCTCCTAACTTTTCCACGTTGCGTTTGGGGTCGATTTAAGAGTTACCGTATTCGATTTAAGCCCTAAATAACAAGTTATCATCTATTTTTAAGGTGTACCCGAGTTTCATCCAAAACTCGTTTATTATGCTCCGACACCCTTAAATGTTCTCTGTTTCTTCTCAAAATTTATATGACTGTTTTATATAACCCGAAAAATCGTCCGTATGATTGTAGACATTTCTGTTAGTGACTCTGAAATCCCGAAATCCGTGTATTATACACTTAAATTTAGGTCGTTTACGTGGCATACTTGGTCATGTTTCTTTTCCTTTCAGTTTTTATACCACGTGTATAAGGTTGCTTCATGAGTTACCGTATTCTATTTTCACCCTTAATTCCTTAAATAAGAAGTATTCTTTTATTTTTAAGGAGTACCGAATTTTCGTCCGGGAGTCGTTTATCGTGTATCAACACCCACAAATGTCCTATGTTCCTTCTACAAACTTGTGTGAGTGCTTTATCTGACCCGAGAAACCGTCCATATGATTAATATATATTTTTTACAGGGACTATGAAATCCTGAAAACCGTGTATTATACACTTAAATTTAAGCCGTTTCGAGGTTCGTACCGGGTCATGCTTATTTTCCTCTAAGTTTTTCCACCACGTATTAGGTGTCGCTTCATTAGTTAACAAATTCGATTTCCAGTTTTAAATCATAAGTTATATTCTATTTTTAAGGAGTACTCTATTTTCGTCCAGGACTAGTTTATCGCATACCGACAAACTCAGATGTCCTCTATTTATACTCTAAATTGTTGTGCCCGCTTTAGTTAACCTGAGAAAGCGTCCGTATTATTGGCGGACATTTTTGTCCTGGTACCATGAATTCCCGAAAATCGTGTATTATACACTTAAATATGAGCCGATTATGAGGTCGTACCGGGTCATGTTTATTTTCCTCCTAGTTTTTCCACCACGTGTCTGGAGTAGCTTCATGAGTTACCGAATTCGATTTCAGCGTAAATAACAACTTATCATCTATTTTAAGGAGTACTCGATTTTCATCCTAGACTGGTTTATTGTATACCTCTACCCTCAAATTTTCTCTGTTTTGTCTCAAAATTTGTGTGGCTGCTTTATCTGACCAGAGGAACCGTCCGTATGATTTACGAACATTTTTGTTCGCGAACCCTAAATTCCAGAAAACCGTGTATTATAAAATTAAATTTGAGTTGTTTAGAGGTCGTACCGGGTTATGTTTTTTTTTCTCCCAGTCTTACTACCACGTGTCAGGGGTCACTTCATGAATTATCGTATTCGATTTTCAGCCCTAAATAAAAAGTATTAATGTATTTTTAAGGAGTACACGATTTTCATTCGAGACTAGTTTATCGCATACCGATACACTCAAATGTTCTCAATTTCTTCTCAAAATTTCTGTGGCTGCTTTAGCTGACCCGAGAAACCATCCATATGACTTACGAACATTTTTGTCCAGAGACTCTGAAATCTCGAAAACAGTGTATTTATACACTTAAATTTGAGTCGTTTGAGAAGTTGTACCGAGTCATGTTTCTTTTTTCCTCATAGCTTTCCACCAAGTGTCTGCGGTCGCATCATGAGTTACCGTATTCGATTTTAGCTCTAAATAACAGTTATCGTCTATTTTTAAGGATTACGCGTTATTTGTAATAGACTAGTTTATCATATACCGACACCCTCAAATGCTTTCTATTTTTTGTCAAAATTTGCGTGGCTGATTTTTATGAGGTACAGAACTATCCCTATATATGATTTACGGATATTTTTGTTCAGGGACTCTTAAATCCCGGAAATCCGTGTATTATACACTTAAATTTTGTGTTTCTTGGGAGGGTGTACCGAGTCATGTTTCTTTTCCTCCAAATTTATCCACCCAGTGTCAGGGTCGTTTCAAGAGTTAGCGTATTCAATTTCGCCCTAAATAACATGTTATCATCTATTTCTAAGGACTACCTGATATACAGCCGAGACTAGTTTATCGCATACCGACACAATTAAATATCCTCGTTTTCTTCTCAAAATTTATGTTGTTGCTTTAGTTGATCCGAGGAACCGTCTATAAGATTTACGGAAGTTTGTGTCGTAAGACCCAGAAATTCTGAAAACTGTGTATTAAATACTTAAATTGAAGCTGTTCGGGAGGTTGTACCGAGCATGTTTCATTTCCACCCAATTTTTCCACAATATGTTTGTTGTCGCTTCACGAGTTACCGTATTCGATTTCAGACCTAAATAAAAAGTTATCATCTATTTTTACGATGTACTCAAGTTTCGTCCGAGATTCTTTTGTCGCGTACCGGCACTTTCATATGTCTTATTTTGTTTCTCAACATTTCTGTGGCTCCTTTATCTGACTCGAGGAACTGTCCTTATGATTTGCGGACATTTTTTTTTCCAGGACCCTGAAATCCCCGAAAACCGTGTATTATACACTTAAATTTGAACCGTTTAGGAAGTCGTACCAAGTCATGTATCTTTTATTCTTCATGTTTTTCTACGACGTGTGTAGGGTCGCTTAATGAGTTATCATATTCGATTTGCATCCCTAAATAAGAAATGTTTATCTATTTTTAAGATGTATACCTCATTTTTGTCCGAGACTCGTTTATCGCGTACCGGCACCCTAAAATGTCTTTCGTTATTTCTATAAATTTGTGTGGGTGCTTTATCTGACGCGAGGAACAGTCCGTATTATTTACGGACATTTTTTTGCTAGGATCTCGAAATCCTGAAACCATGTATTATACACTAAAATTTTAGCGGTTAAGGAGGTCGTTCTAGGTCATGTTTCATTTCCTTCCAGTTTTTTCACCACGTGTATGAGGTCGTTTCAAGAGTTACCGTATTCACATTCAATCCTAAATAAAAGTTATCATCTATTTTTAAGGAGTACGCGATTTTCGTCCTAGACTATTTTATCGGGTACTGGCACTCTCAAATGTTCTATGTTTTTTCTCAAAATTAGTGTGGCTGCTTTATCTGCCCCGAGGAACCGTTCGTATGATTTACGGATATTTTTGTTCCGGGACCCTTAAATCCCGAAAACCGTGTATTATACACATACATTTTGTGTTTGTTGGGAGGTCGTACTGAGTCATGTTTCTTTTCCACCCAATTTTCTCACCCTGTTTCTGGGTCGCTTCAAGAGTTATCGTATTCAATTTAAGCCCTAAATAATAAGTTATCATCTATTTTTAAGGAGTACCTCATTTTCGGCCGAGACTAGTTTGTCGCATAACGACACACTCAAATTTCCTCTGTTTTTTTTCTCAAAACGTGTATTGCTGCTTTAGGTGACCCTAGGATCTGTACATAAGATTTACGGACGTTTTTGTCTAATGACACTAAAATCTCGTAAACCGTGTATTATATATTTAAATTTAAGTCCCGTTCAGGAGGTCGTACCAAGTCATGTTTATTTTCCTTTTAGTTTTTCCACCACGAAAACTGGGATCGCTTCAAGAGTTACCTTATTCTATTTCATCCCTAAATAACAAGTTATCATCAATTTTTAAGGTCGAGTTTCGTCCTACACTAGTTTATCTCATGCCGACACCCTTAAATACCCTTTGTTATTTCTCAAAATTTGTGTGGCTGCATTATTTGATCCGAGGAACCGTCCGTGTAATTTACGGACATTTTTTTAGGACCCCGAAATCTCGAAAATCGTGTATTATACCCTAAAATTTGAGCCCATTTAGGAGGTCGTTCAGGGTCATGTATCTTTTCCTTCCAATTTTTGTACCACGTGTTTAGGGTCGTTTCATGAGTTACCATATTCGATTTTCAGCCCTAAATAAGAAGTATTTATCTATTATTAAGAAGTACCTCATTTTCACTCGAGACTCGTTTATCGTGTATCGACACCCTTAAATGTCCTTTGTTGCTTTTCAAAATTTGTGTGGGTGCTTTATCTAACCCGAGTAACCGTTCGTTTGATTTACAAACATTTTTGTTCCGGGACACTGAAATCCCGAAAACCGTGTATTATACTCATCAATTTGAGTCGTTTAGGAAGTCGTATCCGTTCATAATTTTTTTTCCTCCCAGTTTTTCTACCACGTGTCAGGGGTCGCTTCATGGGTTAATGTATTCGATTTTCAGCCCTAAATAAGAAGTATTTATCAATTTTTAAGGAGTACCCGATTTTCGTTAGAGACTAGTTTATCGCATACCGACACACTTAAATGTCCTCTGTTTCTTCTCTAGAATTGTTTGGCTACTTTAGCTGATCAAAGAAACCATCTGTATCATTTACCGACGTTTTTGTCCCGAGACCCTGAAATCCCGAAAACCGTGTAATTTGAGACGTTTGGGAGGTTCTACTGGATCATGTTTCTTTTCCTCCTAGTTTTTCAGCCACATGTCTTTGGTCGCTTCATGAGTTATTGTATTCGATTTCAGCTATAAATAACAAGTTATCATCTATTTTTCAGGAATACTCAATTTTCGTCCTAAACTAGTTTATCGGATACTGGCACTCTCAAATGTTCTCTGTTTTTTCTCAAAATTTGCTTGGTTGCTTTATCTGACCCGAGGAACCGTCCGTATGATTTACGGATATTTTTGTTCCGGGACCCTTAAATCTCGAAAACCGTGTTATACACTTAAATTTGATCCTTTTGGGAGTTTGTAACGGGTTATGTTTCTTTCCTCCAATTTTTTCCACCACGTGTCTAGGGTCGTTTCCTGAGTTACCGTATTCGATTTTAGTCCTAAATAATAAGTTATCATCTATTTTTAAGAAGATTAGCTTATTGCATACGAACACACTTAAATGTCCTCTATTTCTTCTCAAAATTTGTGTGGCTTCTTTAGTTGACCCGAGGAATTGTCCGTATGATTTAAGGACATTTTTGTCCTGGGACCTTGAAATCCGAAAACCGTGTATTATACACTTATTTGAGCCGTTTGAGAGGTCGTAGCAAATCATGTTTCTTTTCTTCCCAGTTTTTCCACAACATGTTTGAGTCGCTTCAATAGTTACCGTATTCGATTTCAGCCCTAAATAACAAGTTATCATCTATTTCTAAGGAGTACTCGAGTTTCGTACTAGACTAGTTTATTGCATACCGACTGGTGATGTTTGTGGTCGGTTGTTGGGGTTCCATATTTTGATTAGTTATTATTATTATTTTGACCGAGGCTAGTTTTTAAGGTAGGACTTATACTATTAACGGTAAAGATTTGGTGATATAAGTAGCAACGTTGGGTATCCCAATATCACATACACGATTATATAGGAATAATCCAAACTATTTCCCACCTTCTCATAATAAGCGCACTAAGAGTCGAACCTTGGCTGCCACTAAGGAAAACTCACAACATTACCAAATGTGCCATGGGTTTTCATGTTATTTATTGACACTGGAATTTAAAAAAAAATGGGGCCGTTTGTCTTTTGAGTTTAGGTTCCTAAAACCGGCTATTATACGCTCCTGTGGATTGCGATCAATATGTTTTCGAAATTGTGATTTATCAAACACATGAAATTTGTAGATTGATTCGCCAAACTATTATTTAGGTGGGATTCTACTAATTTCACGCAACACCACGTTTACCAAACATGACCTGTATTATTATTATTATTATTATTATTATTATTATTATTATTATTATTATTATTATTATTATTATTATTATTATTATTATTATTATTATTAT
>VHZZ01000140.1:216514-237589 GCA_009801015.1 Silene noctiflora
CATGTAATGCTAAAATATGTCATTTTAAACATAAAACAACATTAATCATACAATTATACTATGTAACTAATTAAACGATTTTCGTTGAAAAAAAAGGTGGAGCAAATAAAAATTCTTGTGTCCTATGAGACGACTGTCCTCCTTACACTTAAAGGCAATCCAAATAAAATATTATAAATATTATAAAGGGCTTGGGGGTAAGGAGGACGGTCCTTCCGAAAAACACAAGAATTTTTGATTGAGCAAATCATAATGCTAATGTGTACGGATTAAGAATGAATGACAAATTAAATTTTGCTTATGAAAGATAATTCTACGTTATTGTTTGATGTAAAAATAATGGTGTCGAAGATATGAGATTTTAGTGAAAATAGAAGATTTTGAGAAATAGAAGCAGAAACTTCTATTTTCTACTTCTGTTTCTACGGGGTTATTTTGGCTTTTGGGTTTAAAAAAAGCTGTTTTTACTTTTCCAAAAACTAGTGTTCGAGTTTTTCTAATGTAAAAACAGTTTTAAAAGCAAGGTCAAACATCTCGTTTATTGCTATTATATTAATAAATGCCTTTTTGTAAGGAAATGAGATGGTCTCACCCTATAATTACTGGAGTAGAAGACATGCTTTAATTCTAAGGATCACAGCTATATGAACCCTCCATTGACTCTAATGATTTGTCCATTGACCCATTCGCCACCATCACCGGCCAGGAACGCAACAACAGGGGCGATATCCTGGGGTTCGCCTAGACGGTTCATTGGGGAGGCATTGGTTGCCCCTTGTATTTGCTCCTGTGACACTCCAGCAAAGAACAGCTCGGTCGCTACAGGTCCAGGTGCAATACAGTTTACTGTTATGTAAGTCCCCTTGAGCTCCTTAGCTAAAATCTTGGTCATTGCCTCAATGGCGGCCTTGGACGCAGTATACGCTGCATCCCTGGGTCGAAATGCAGCTGCTAATGACGATGATAATGTAATAATCCGCCCTCCACCACCACGTTTGAGCCTCTTGGTGGCCTCACGACAGCAGAGGAAAGTGCCTTTCGCGTTAATGTTAAACACCCTGTCGAAATCCTCGACACTGGTTTCTGCAATAAGCTGGTGCTTGGGGTCTTGAACACCCGCATTGGCAACAAAAATATGAACTTTCGTCTGGAACATTTTCCTCAGCAGCGTTGAACAAGGCTTCTACTTGCGCCGGATCAGACACATCTGCTTGGACTGCTATAGCCCGGGTTTGAGTCCCGTCAGAGTTGATTTGGGAAACCACCTGTTGTGCTGCTGACGAATTTGAAGCGTAATTTACAACAAGTTTTGCACCTAGAGAGGCCAGGTGAATGGCTATGGCCTTGCCGATTCCACGAGATGCACCTGTAACAATTGCCACTCTGTCCTGCAGCGGAAGGATTGCGGCCGATGCACTGGCTTCTGTATCCATTATCACAGTTGATCGAAAACCTGAAACCTGTATCTGTATGATTACTCTAGTAACTTAGTAAGTGCTATTGCAACTGCTGCTTTAAAAAGACTAAATTTTGATCATTTTCCGATGTCACTGCTGACATATGCGACAATGTTGAATCTGTCAACTGAAAGGATATAGAAGGGCCACGTTGTATAGAAGTACAGGTGAACTTTTTTCTGTCTATGTACATGTTCTTAGACGTAATTGATTTGAGCATCAACATCATGTTTCTTCATATTGTGTAATTGTCAAAAGTTTTTCTAGATAAAAGTTGAAGCACGGGGGTTGGTACAAGGTAACGAGGATAGGAATTTGAATCTACAACTTACCGTTCAAAGGGCCTTTGACTTAACGACTACACTAAGACCTCTTTTATTGTCAATACGAGAAGACTTGAATCAGACATAATATATTTTTCAATCTTTCGCTTGTACTCGTCAAATCTTTTAAAACATTACAAGGTCTGAAAGTTTTGCCAGCATTAATGGGGTCGGAGGTAGGTTTGAACAAACTCTGAAGCTTAGAATTTGGATTTAGATCTAACTTAAATGAAGCCACCGTTGACTCGTATGATCTGCCCATTGACCCATTCACCACTGTCACCAGCCAAGAACGCGACAACTGGAGCAATATCCTTAGGCTCACCAAGACGGTTCATAGGCGAAGCATTGACGAGACCCTGGATACGCTCCTCCGTTGCACCAGCAAAGAACAGTTCAGTAGCAACAGGTCCTGGTGCAATGCAATTGGCTGTAATATGAGTCCCCTTGAGCTCCTTAGCTAGAATCTTGGTCATCGCCTCAACAGCCGCCTTGGACGCCGTGTATGCCCCATACCCTGGCCTAAATGCCGCTGCCAGCGAGGACGAAAACGTTATAATCCGCCCTCCACCACCGCGTTTGACTCTCTTCGCCGCCTCCCGACAACACAGGAACGTGCCCTTCGTGTTCACATTGAATGCTTTGTCAAAGTCTTCTACCGTGGTCTCCACAATGGACGGGTACTTGGGGTCAAGAACGCCCGCTGTCGCAACCAAAATGTCGACTTTAGCATTGAACCCTTCTTCAGCAGCGTTGAACAGGGCTTCTACCTGGTGAGGATCGGACACATCAGCTTGGAAAGCGATTCCCCGACTATCATTTCTAAGAGAGTTGATTTCAGACACAACTTCCTGTGCTTGTGATGTATTTGAGGAATAATTCACAACTATTTTGGCACCAAGTGATGCCAGATAGAGAGCTATAGCTTTGCCAATCCCACGGGACCCGCCAGTGACTATCGCCACCCGGTCTTGTAGCGGGAAGGCTGTAGATGGTTCACTAGTTTCTGCAGCCATTTGTTTGAGATAGGAATCTGGGTTTGGTTGATCTGAAAGTTTTGATCATCAGGTATTAATGTTGCTGTTATATAGGTTTCTTATTGCATTAATTTATTAGATAAAGTTGACCAGTTTTGCTCAATTTCTGATGTCACTGCTAACGCTTATTGAAACTATCAACAGATGTCTGAATACTTTTCCTGCCTGGTGTGATGACAACTTTTACCTTATAAAAAATTATTTAATAAGTGTCTAAGGAGGACCTTTTATCGGTAAAATTCTCGTTTATTGCTATCACTAAATGAGTGATATATAAAATTTCGGATATGTGTTAAATAAGTGTCTAAGGCGGACCTTTTATTGCTATTCCATCACTAATTCGCGCTTAATAGAATTTCGGAAATGTATTTTTAGCCCCCTGGGTTCATTTTCATTCCAGGACAATGCATGATTCGAAATACGCACCAGAAGTACGAGAAAACAATGCAAAATTGTGATGACTATATATAATCATGGTGAAAATGAAGCCAGGTTGTAAATTTCAGAAAGTAAATTAATCAATCAAAACAGCCTAACAAAGTCCACAAGGCCAAACTTACAAGAATAGATACACAAGCATGGTGATCAAAGAAAAGGCCACAGGTATCGTGGTCTTCAAGCCAGATGAAGCGATCTGGATGGTGAAATTGCAGTTCCCAGAAGAGATGTTTTGAGTCGACAACCTTGCCAAACCTTCAAAGTCACAGGCTTCAAGATTCTGATTCTGGGTCTGAAAATAAACGTTGAAAGCATAAGACGCGTTACTATTAGCATCCAGTCCGTTACACGATGAGCCGTAACCAAGGGGGGTACAATCAGCAAATGTGCATGCAAAGTTGATATTATCTGCTAGCTTGCTGAGATCTTTGGCATTTGGGTTGAATGTGCACCATTGATTTTCTAGGTATTGCACATCTTTTGCACCAACGAGGTAGATATCACGGTTTTGACCGGCAAGATCCATCGGGAATTTGGGCTGTCCGTCATACCGGAAAATACCCCAGTGCCTCTCGAAGCTTCCGGGAGCGACACTTTTGGCGTCCTCATCAATGAGACCGAATAGGTACATCTCTATGGCACCCGGCCGAAGGGGAGTGCCAGTGTTAGCTGCAATCCTTGGTAAAAGGCCTTTGTAGAACCGAACAGCATTGTTGATATTCGCATTAATGTCCCCGTTAGTTGGCCAACCGACCTCTCCTATCATTATTGGCATGTTTCCATACCCTATCGCTTTCAAAGCGGAAACTAATGTATCATAGTTGGCATCAAATACATTAGTATACTGTACCCCGTTATCGAGAATGGGATCAGATTCTCCATCAAAAAATGCATAGTTGACTGGGAAATCAGGATTTCCATAAAGACTAAGAAAAGGATAGATGTTCACTGAAAAGGGAGCATTGTTTTGACTTAGGAACTGGACAATTTCGGTCATGAGGCCGGTGATATCAGGTCTGAAGATTCCAGCAGATGGGACAGGGTTAGAAGTTGGTGACTGGTAAACATCAGCATTTAGAGGCACAGTTGCCTTAATCGTACCTCCTGAACCAGCTTCGTTAAGGGCAGTTTGGATATTCCTAAGGGCTGGGAAAGTGATATTCTGAAATGTACCATTGTACGACGTCAAGAAAGGTTCATTCCCAACCGCCACATATCTGCAATCAGAAGAAACATTACAACTTTTGTCTATGGTGAATAACCCACAATTAAGAATCAGTATGTCGAGATACAGAATTTGCCACGGTTTTTTCAGCTTAACAGGATGAGAATAATACTTCCCAAACCAAATGCCAAAGAACCGAAGCTAGGTAGTTCTTCTTTAAATTATGCTCTAATCTAGTCACTCAAAGAATAATATTTCCATTCCGAGGTCAGCAAAAACCGCATCTGCGTTAGTTGGAACATGGAGACAAACGACTGGGAAATAATGTAAGATCTATAATCTACATGTTCATAATAATTGTGATCATGTGCACCAATGATCAATTTAATACTAATATTGAACTCAAAGCAACCTAGCTTCAATCATTAACTCATAAACTAATACTAACTCGAAATTTTAAGCACCACCCTAATAATGGTCCCGAACTCTAACTAAAACCCGAAGAAACAAGTACATTGACTCCATAAGTCAATCACTTACGTAATCCTACTTTGTCATTAACAAGTTTACTAACAACGACACTACCATCATAACATGATTAATCTCTCAATCTTGAGCTAGTCTTGTTGCAGACGGTTTCAAGCATACAAGATACTCATTCTATTTATCATTAGATGAATCACGTTGCATGAGAAGAGACACTGTTAAACTTAAAACGTCTCAAATGAGAATTTGTACTCAATATCACACTATATGGAAGAGTGGCTACACAATTTATTTCAGCACCATCTGCATTTCAAGATAAGGATAACGAATGAATACAGCTTTGTGAACACAATCACATGGCCGGTGGGTCGTAGAATCATTAAGCTCGAAAAAAAAGATCTTTTTCCCTTTTTGGACACACCCCGAAATCCCCAATCTCTATAAAACCAACATTTACCAAGTCTTAACCACAGAAGATCTAAGTAAACTTTGTTGGCCTATAACCACAGATTACGCGTAAAGAGAATCAATGAGAGGAATGAAGCTCCAAACCCGTATTACTTCTACAATTCACGCTAGCCGAGTTTCCCCCTGTCGCGTACCTAACACTCTAAAGTGAAGTCTCTAACCTTACAGCACAAGGTAACAATTGGACACTTCATTATAGTCCAAACCATCAAAACATTTCACAAAATATCCATCGACAGTTGACAATGGGTCGTGTCCAACCCTCGCAACCAAATTGACACTTCATTATAGTCCAAACCATCAAACGACATTGGGTGGTGTCCAACCCTCGCAACCAAATCAGAGTAATATAATTCCAACCGAAGGCCTACCGCCTACATGTGGTAGCCAATCCTAACGTGGATGAAAATAACAACCAAAATGGGGACAACGAGAGAACAAAACAATCACCTAGCACTTTCCTTTTTTATTTTCTGGATCACAGAAAACGCGTTATTGCAACACCACAAATCTATCTAATCCAGCTTTCTCCAAAAAAAATCCACTTTCCATAACAACAAATAAACATTCTTAAACAAAACCCGGTTTTTCTAACGCGTGCCCTAAAACCATAATCAATGAAAGTACATCATGAATCCTTCCACATGATTTTTCATATGTGCCTAAAACCCCAAAGGCCCAAGACACCCGTTAGAAAAACCGTTATTATATTTAAACATTGTTTAACCAATATAATCAAATGGACTAATTAAATACCACAAACCCAACAAACCAATCAAAAAATTAAGAACTAAACAATATATATATATATAAGGTAAACAAATAACTGAGACGGACAGAGTACGCAATAAAAAGAACAAGAATAGATTAGTAAAAACTTACTTGATATTAACACCACCATTAAAATTATAGCGAGTAATATTATTTGCAACCCATTTCTTAGCTCGATTATAATCAGTCATAGCAGCTAAATCAGCATTAGGAATTGCAACCATAACTTCAATATCACTACCATGAAATGCACTCAAAGTATTTTCATCTGCATCAAATAATTTCACTTTTTTAATTCCATTATCTTTCAACATTTGCACTACTGTATCTGGTGGTAATTTATGATTTGCTTGTGTTCCCCAATTTACCCCCAATCCTTCCACTTTATTGCTTATTAACACCCCAACAAAAACAATAATTAAATAAAAAAATTCCATTTTATAACCCAAAAAGTTTCACTTTTTTTGGTTTAATTTGATGGGAAAATGATACCCAGATGAGGAAAATATATGTTTGAGGTAAAAAGGCGGTTTTTTTATGTATAGGTGAGGTAACTAAATTTGTGGGATTGTGGGGGTAGTGGATGGTATGTTTAAAAGAATGTGATTTATCGACGATTTGAGGTAATTTGTCGACGATGTTTAAGAATACCCGAAAATGAATCAATATATCAAAAGAGGAAAAATTAATAGAAATAAAAAGTGTAATTTATATGTGCAAGTGAAGGAAAAAGAAGTTGTGTATAAATGAAGGAAAGAGTATTTAAGAAGGAAAAATGAAGAGGTTAAGATGTGATGTGACTTGTGAATGTGTGAAAGTGTGTGTAGATTTTTAGGAGTTTATGATATAAATTGTTTTGGTTTAAGTGTTTAAAGATGATTTGAAAATGGATTATAATTTGTTAATTTGAAGGGAGAGGGCCGAGGGGGGCAGAGTGCAACGGCTATGAATTTTGTTAGATTTTTGTGGTTTGAATTAGTGGAAGAAGGAAGTGTTTATATAAAAAAGTACATCATCTTTTTGTGTTTTGTGTGTTGTGTGTTGGATGGGGTGGAGATAGATAGTCTCCAAAAAGGTTAGACGAAAGGTGGAAGAGATTAGCAATTTCCCAAGTCTAGTGTGTTGTTAAAGCTACAATCTGGTAGTTCCTCTATTCAATTTTACCTATTTCATTTTTCAACACTATTTACAAATAAGTCTTTAATTTTAATTTTCGCTCAATACAACACGTGAAAATATATTCATGTGGGGTCTTGTTTGATTCGTTTTTACAAGGACATTAAAAATATCTAACTTTTATAATTTTTGCAAATACGTAGCTGATGATATTTAGCGTTTAAAACGCGCGTTGACAAACGTGAAAAAGTAAAGTGGTAGAGTGGAGTTGAATGGAGGAAGTATTTCTTAAGACGGTTAAATTAGTCAAGATTAAAATAATTAAATAATACCTCACTTATATAGATGGTGTTAAAGCTGGCAAGTGTTATCTGACTTTAAACCGAGCAAACCTAACTCGATAAGATCCGAAAATATTGTAAACCAGGGCCGACTCGATCAAGACCCATAGCCTGACAAAATCGGATTAAGGCCGGCCTAAAATCGAACCATACCAGACCTGAGATGACCTGTAACTCCGTAAGCCAAATTGATCTAATATATGCTTTGACTCGACCCGGCCAGACGGATCGAATCCGAAAGATAACCCGAAATTGACTCGAAAATTAACATGACATTAACTCGAAATATCACTCTGAGAGAAATGGAAAGTCAAGGCGATAAAAACCAAAATAAACAAACATTATGAATGACTTTTATAAAGCATTTAGAAGTAATCAACTATATAACTTCGCGAAATAATGATCATAACTCAACTAAAACTAGTCAAATAATCGGAAAATCGACCGAATAATAAATTGAGTCAAACCAAGCAAAACCAAACTCACACACGATAATAAGCGGGCCTGGAAATGAGTCAGATAATGACTCAGCCCAATCAAAACTCGAGCCGACAAATCTATCTTAAAACCCGACTCGACAATGACCCGAACTCGACCTCGACATAACCCAAGCTAAGAATTGACTTGGCTAACACGATTCGTAAGCGACCGAGACCCAACCCATACATATTTATGACCTAAACCCGACATCCCTAGACCCACATGACATGATCGCCACATTTAGATGGGACAAATTTTTACTAATCTCAATGTATTCTGCTTTTGTCTTATCAATCTTATTCGACACGTTTTAAGTTTTAGAGAAATATGTCTCTCTAAAGCAACAATTTAAGAAATTTCAGTTATATTTTTGTATCTCATTTTATGTTTTATTCGTATTTATCTTCTTATGCATAAACATTATACGACAGACTCCAACATTTAGTAATTAATTTGTAAATTTATTATCCCCTAATTCATATTAAGATCCTCATATTATGTTTATCTTACACTTAAAACTTAATTTTAAGTTCACAATAAATAAAATATACGAGCATTATATAATTATATATTCCTTCCTATTCTAAATAATCTTTTCCTATTTCCTTTTTGAGTATTTGCAATACCTTATCTATTTCCTCTTTTGGTAAAATTTTATACTTATTTTAATTACCTCATCCCACAATACTCATACTTTATGCTTATTTTAATCATCTAACTCCACAACAATACTTTATGCTTATTATAATCACACCTTTAGATTTTATGTCAATGCCGAATAGGGAAGATTATCCGAAATAGGAGACAGTATTTGATTTTTTTTTATTGTACCATACTTTGTTAAGTTGCCTCCTATTGCTCGGACTCTTCAATATGACCTCGCGTACCCGTGTCGGACACTGGACACTCGGACATGGGTAGGACACTCGGACATTTTATTTTAGACCAAAAACATAATTTTTTTTCATAAAGTAGACGAATCCGACACTTGAACACATACTCGTGTCGGATACTTCTAACCGAGTCCGAGTAACGTAGGTTGCCTAACAAAATAAATATCTTAGAAAGAGAGTGTACATATCCAATGACAAGAATAGAGTCGGCCACCGACTAGCATGTATTGTTCGGAAGTGCCGCGCTTTTGTAGAATTGTGGTTTCGATGTCGGTATTCAATCTGACCCACACGTACCATATAAGCCTTTAGCCCATAAGGGGAGCATAAGGCCCATTACTAATGAAAAGTTTATTATTTTATTCTAGGAGTTATTAATTTTTTATATTTTTATTATCTAAAAAGGTACATAAATAATTGAAACAGTAGGAATGACACATAGTATCTCGTACAAATGTTCTCAAGCTTCTTAATGTTTTACAATTAAGCAATTAAGTAAATAATATGGATATTAAACGTAGAATTGTTCTTTTTCTTCTTCAAAACAAAGTCGCTCATGTTAGATTATTATATCATGTTACTAAAACTACGATGGTCTAGTTTGACGATGTTATGTCAGCACTATTCTTTTATCCTCAGTAAACTAGTTCATTATCAGCAGACTAAACACATAGAAATACACGTGTATTTTGTTGAAAGTGTTGCTTAAAAAGAAATTTCTTATTGCCCCACATAGGAGGAATAACAGGGGAGTTGTGGTTTACACTTGTGTAACACTATTAATGTGCGTAGTAGTGGAAGGGGCGGCATTTGGTAAAGCACCCGTCGTGCGGTCCAACGAGGTGGTGTTTCCAAATTCTATTTACGAGACAACAATAAATATTGTAATACACTGGTTTTGTGACCTCAGGATACTCGACCGAGTATCCAGTTGGTATAGGATATCAGTGGTCTGTTCGTTGAGGACTCGGACGAGTGTGTAGCATTCGGTTGAGTTAGGCGTACTCGATCGAGTGTCTTGCACTCGGTCGAGTGTGGCTTACTCGGTCGAGTGACTCGTACTCGACCGAGTGTCCGGTTCGTTACGGGTTTTTGTGCGATTGATATAAAATAAAACGTGATGCATAATCATTTATCTTTTATTCCAAAAACTTTTCTCAAGACACTTTTACACTGAAAGCGACGTAATAACTACTCACTTTCATTTTATATCAATCTAAGGCCTTAGTTGATCGTTTGTTGGAGAATATTTTCATCTTTGTCCCTATAATCAATCAGGTAAGTTATCGATCTAGTCCGTTTATGGTTTATGGGGTAGTTGTATGAAACCCTAATTAGAGTAATTGGGGGTTTTGTGATTCGTTTGTTCTTAGACAATTGGTTGATTGTTTAATTATATTTTTGGGAGGAGATTCGTAGAAGAACTTTTCTGACTTCTCTCTGTGAATTGTCGGATTGCTTATCAGGTAGGGTTTCCCTACTCAGTTGCTTGTGGAATAGTGTATGACTAATATGACGATCTTTGTACTGGTTATTTTATGTATATGTTGTGTTTGTTGTATGTGGTGGGTGGTGGTGGTTTTGGTGTTGGAGTTGGTGTTGGTTGTGAGTCATTGCGAGAGGTGGTCTCACCCCCATTGTTCGCACCTTACGCTCTCTCAGCGAGAAGGGAGATGTGCACATTAAGGAACTGGGTTCGCTCTGCGTGAGCAGAGATTTTGGTGGTAAGGTTGCGGTCCCCACTGGCAGGGCTACACACCTCGGTGTGTAGTCAGTTATTGGTTGTAATGGAGATGGGAGATGGAGGTTACTGGTTGTTTTGGATGTTTGGTTATGCATTATATTGTATATTATTGTGCAGTTGACTGACCCCGTGTTTGTTTTGAAAACTGTGGTGATCCATTCGGAGATGGTGAGCAGTTGGTTTAGYAGGTGATGATGATTTCCWTGGTTGYTGYTGATGCRGGTTGGYARRGGCAGTGTCATCACCATTTTTGTAGTCTTAGCTTCCGCTTACGTTAGTTTTGTTATCACAGTTGGATTTATGGTTTGGTTTTGTATTTGGCACGTTTTCAGTTGTAACCTTTTTATAAGTTAAACTTTATATTTGTTTCATTATAGTTTTTACGATGTTCATTACCTCGGGTAACCGAGATGGTAGCATCCCTCTATTCAGAGGTAGTCCTTGGTAAGGTACTTCGGAGTATGGGGGTGTTACAAATATGGTCCTCGATTTTTCCTTTCCTCTCCTATACATACTTATTAACTATTTTACATTTCAACACAAAAATCATCAACATTCTGCAAGTAGTTCTTATACTGATTCTTACTCAGAGGTCGTGTAACCATGGAGGTTGGTTGCCAAGAGGTCATGTATTTCGAGCGGACAAATTCAACTTTTGAGCAGTGATCGTATCAAGCCACAACTAATCTCATCTATGTCTAGTAAGAATTTCCGTTTATTGTTATCCTAATAATCCTACCGCCTACATATTTTTTATCGGAAAATGTCACTAATTACATTCGCATCCAATAAAATATCTTATGTTATCGAGAAGAGGTTCGACTCCCATTCGTCATTGGAGTCCATGTATTCCAAATTATAGTGTAGAAATTATCACACAAGATTCTATAAGTCTTTAATCTTTCAATAGTTAACTAGTATAGATCGTGCGTATTCGCGGTATATATAGACATTTTTACTTTTTACAGTATTACTTATACATTTAGATCAATATCTCATTCATTTTCATATTTTTTCTCATTCAATTGTATTTTTGATTTGGAAAAAATGTTAATTTAAAAATTAATCAATATAATTAAATAATTTCATAAAATGTTTATTTTTATGAAAATATTTTAATTTAGTGATTTCATTTTTATAAATTTTCGTAAATTCTTTTCATTAGTTCTTTTTTCATGACGAAATTAAATAACAGTTTATGGTTATGTATAGTTATAGTTTTATTTATGCTAATTTTATTTCATTTTAGTTAAAAGGTTAAATTTTAAAGTTTAATGGTGAAAATACTATAGGTTGATGAAAAGATTGTTATTTCTTAAATGAAAGATTAGTTAGTTTATTAATTAAAGAAAATCTATTTTATTTCCATATTTTAATTGGGGAATGTTGGAGAGATTAATTTTTGAGGATCTTTATTCTCCTAGTAGATAGGAGATTGCATTTGTGTAAAAAATAAGAAAATAATTATTTATGGTATTGAATAATTAGGATTTAAATATTGTGAAATTAAGTAACTAACATATTGGGTATTCATATTTATAGCAAGTGGATTTATTTTAGGCTCTGTTTGGCAAGCCATTTCAGGTACCTGATTTGGTCAAAGTAGCTTATTTGACCAAAATTTCAGGTACCTTATTTTTTTTTAACCGTTTGGCAAGTAGCTTATTTAACCAAATAAGCTACCTGAAATGAAATGCTACCTAGAATAGCATTTGAGATTTCAGGTACCTGATTTAGTTTGATTTTCCTTTTTTACCCCTTAAATCTATATTACTAAATAATTATCATATCTTTTTACGTAATTTCATCAAAATCAGTTACCTTTTCAGTTAGTTTGCCAAACATTTTTTTATATAATCAGCTACCTTATCAGTTCCTAATTTTCAGCTACCTTATCAGTTAGCTTTTCAGGTTTCAGTTAGCTTTTCAGTTTTCAGCTACCTTTTCAGGTTTCAGCTACCTTTTCAATTAGTTTTGCCAAACAGAGCCTTAGTATATGAAATACTTGAGCGGGAAAAGTGAGCGAGATTATTTGGAATAATGTTATTGTTTTAGTATATAGGAAAAGTAACTAACAAGGCAAAAAAACAAGAGAGCCTGATCAGCAAAAGAAAGAACATGGACAGCTCCCCTAAGACCATCCCCAAGCAGAAGGTCACGCTAACTGGGTCACCAACGTTTTAGCCCTTAATCCCACCTTATTTATCTTGACCCACTTTCACCCTCCCAAGCAGAAGGTCACGACCTAAGTCACCAACTCAATCATTTTTCACTTTCCAATCATTTTCCACATTCTTTACCCCACCAAAAACTCTCATACTTTTTCAATTATTAATTACTAACAAATGAGAGGATGACATGTGTCGGGTCACCAAAATCGTCTTCTTAATCCTAGTTTAATGAGTCATTAGCACGACCCAACAAGGTCACGACCCAGTTGGTGACCTTGCTTGGGGATGGTCTAACTATTACGTCGCCTTTGGTCCACACCAGCCTTATTTGCCGCTTCTCCATACCCAAACCACTACCACCCTATCCACAAACACAAATTCTCGTTTAACACGAAAGTCTCGTCTTATGTTTAAGACTTAAGACAAGTCAAGTATATCATACTATTTATGTGTATAAGACAACTATATTGTACTTCCTCTTATTCAAGCTTTTCTTCCCTATTTTCTTATTTGGATATTCGGATTTTCTTACTTATTTCCTTTTTTTGGGTTCATTTGTGTGGTCCAAATTCAATGGCATGTAGGGTAGTATGTTTTGTGTGCCCAAATTTACTTTCTTATTTCTTATGCAAAAAGAAAAGGGGAAGAATATAGTGAATATGAAAGAGTATATACTTAACCCGTCTTAAAATAAAATAGTGTCGTTTTAAGAGAGATTTATCGATCCACATATCCATTTCTTATTTAGTCAAATTATTTCATTTAGAAGGCTGTATGTCATATTGTCATTAACATTGGTGGATCGGGGGGTTTTCACTTCATTTATTTCTCTCTATTTTTAATTCATCGCCTCTAAACAGCTTGATACTCTGTAATTCGTATTATATACTATTTCATTCCTACATCGTCATTCATTACTTTTATTTATGATTGTTACATTGTTTCGGAAAATAACCTAAATCGTTGAAAATATCAGAAATGGAAAGGGGAGGTAATGGAAAGAATCCAAAATGTTGTAAGGGTGCCTTTCTAACCTCATACCACATTGATGAAATTAGGGGGATTTCGTTACTCGCTCGCTCAAGGATGAAAATTCTAAACTTTTTAGTTGAAATTTTTGAACTTCTATAAGTTGCTTACCTTATTTCCTTACTCATCCACATTAAAAAATTTCATCCCCGCTAAATTCGAATCCTACCTCCACCATCATTACTATATAACCATAATCATATTTATAACGACGAACCAACATATTCATCCAAATAAGTTTCCGTATCAATAAAATGTGTTGGTTTTTGTACCAAATAAATTATTTATAAACTTTATTCTTTCCCTCTCACAAGATCAGTGAGATACAACATTCCGTACGACTAAAACGCAGGCCCAAAATGGTAGGCAAGCCTCATTGTTTGGTGCCCAAACTAATATTGCAAAAGCCTATTACCCTAAACAAAAATCTTCTAAGTTCTAACCCAATCGATATATAGTACTTCTTTCATTTAGGGTCGTAAATTAGCAAGTTCAAAAGGTTTTTATAGCCGGTGTCCAAATATTATGTTCGAGTGATTACGAAACTTTGACGTAAAAATGCAGCATTGTCAAATTTGTTGTCATTATATTTGGGGGCTCAAATTGACAATTTGAACCGGCTTTTCAAATTTATTTGACAGCCCTATCTTTATCTCGCTTTTGTTGTCTCCTTTTTGCTTATAGATTTATAAGTAATGTAATTGAGAATTAAGGATTAGTCTTAGTACACTTGGTTAACTAGGGTCAATATATATTAAATGTTTCCCATTTCTTTGACTAAATTTACTAAGGTGAAAAGAAAAAAAAAAGTATAAATTTAAAATAAGAAGATGACAATATAAATAAACAAGAGGAAGGAAGTACTCTTGAGTCTTGAGCATGTCTGATGTAATAAGACGATTTTATAATAAAATATTGTGAAATTATATACTAAAGATCTTGATGCTCTTATAATAGAAAAGTGGTGGTTGGTGAAAGTTAGTTTAAAATATAGGAGTATTTAGGTTAAATATTACTTGATTTTACAATGTAAAACGGTTTTATACATTATCGTGCTTATTATTCTTCTTGGATGAATCCTTTTGCTTATGGACAATGATGATATATATGAAAGATAAAAAAATTCATCAAAATCATTTTTCTTATAGAAAGTTAAACAAATGAATATTAGACACCCGAGAAAAAGGGAAGAGCTAGGTAAACAAATAATTGCGACAAAGGAAATATACAAATTAATATCAACTATCCATGAACATTAATATCATACTTATAATTCAAAATATATTTATGGTGATTAAACTATCACCTCCTTCCTCCAACAACAAGTGGAGAGGCTAATTCTACTCCAGCAGGTAGCTTCATCAACAAATCATCTCTTCTTGCCAATGTTCGATCCTCTAAATCGACATTAAAGAATCGAGCCAAGTTAATCTTTTGGATTATAGATAGTAGAACTTGCTCAAGCTCGTCTCCATCGCTCCATCCATGTATCTCGGCTTTGATCAAACTCGGATTACCGGAAATTAAATCCCAAGCCGGGAAGTTCTTCCTCGGCATAACATGATCACCATCCCTTAATTTTAAAGACGGACAATAATCTCCACATCCGTCTCCTAAATATATAATCTTCTTGTTCGCTTCCTCGGATATTAGTATCCTTTTTATCACTTCTCCCTTACACATATTCGGAGGGCACGGATTACAACATCCATGACAATTCTTTTCGAAATCTTGATGACGCGGAAGTATCCTCAATCTCCCGTGTTCATCCACATAACTCGGATTTTTATGAATTTCCGAGAAATAATCTCGTACCCCAAGATAACTCAAGCGGCCACAATACGGGGATGAATCGGAACCCTTGCTAAAACCTCGGAAACTCGGTCAATAGAACATCCTTGTGCATGTATTTGTTTCATCATTGTATCCATAAGCGAGTTCCATGGCATAGTAGGAAGGAGTTTATTGAAGAGCTCCGTAAAACCTAACTCGTCGACCACCCAATTATCACTATCGACGTCGATTATCGTCTTGTCGAAGTCGAAAATCACAATAATTCCCTCCATTAGTGAGACTAATTAACCAAGAACTTTTTTTTTTGTGGTTTTGTTGATATTACGTAGGATTTGAGTTTTAAGGGTATTTATAGGTATTCATTATGGAGGGATTAGGTCTTAATTTACGTTGAATATTGTTAATTGGATGCTATTATGCTAAAGGAATATTACCTTGACAACTAAGTAGAGATTGTACTACAAGTAAATCAAGACCGCCTCTTTCTGTTTTTAGGTCTAGAAAACACGTTTTCGGTGTTAAACTTGATTATTCTAGGTTTGTTGGATTCTAATTAATATTACGATTTGTTTATTTGATAATAAATAATGTATGCGAGGAATATATCAGTGTTAAAAAATCTAAGTTTTTAGCGGCGGAGATAAGAGAGGGTTAGCAGGGACGATTGCCTCGTTGGACGTTAAAAATTAAAAAGCTTTAGTTATAATTTTTGAATTTTTTTTTTTTTTTTTTAGTTTCCATTATATTATTATATTTGTTCGTCCACGATGAAATTTTTCATCCCGCTTAGTTTTTTTTCATCCCGCTTAGTTCAAATCCTAAACTTCCCACTAAAGACAACTTATCTGTGATAAAAGGGTTCGATTTCACTTTTGGTTAAAAAAAAAAGCGGGATTAATTATAACGTTCCAAATAGAGTTGATCATGGGCCGGGTCGGGTCGGATTTGAGTCAGACCTTGACGTTGAAAAAACAGCCCAATCATGCAAGCCGAGTCGGGCCTATCATGCGGGCCTCTTTTGCCCGACCAAACTCTGCCCTTTTGGGCTAAATCGGGCTTCTTGGCCCATATACACCAACTTATTCGTTTTACAAAAATGTGGACTAAACATTATGGTTTTACGTTAACATCCTTACCCTATTTAAATTCTACAAGGCCAAAATTCGGACAGTAAGGTTGGCCCATACCTGGCCCTAATTTTGTATCGGGCTTGCCAGGACATGGTCTTTTTTGGGCTTATGCTATTGATTTCACATTTGAACAAACTTAAAAGGGTTGATTACTCCTTTTGCCGACCTCACAATATCTTAAATTCTTGATTGAACATTTGAAGTTTGAACCCCTTGCTACACTTCATATCGTGGGCCTAATTCTCATGCTTACAGCAATAATAAGTGAATGGGCTTTATATAAGTTGGCCCATCTTCTTTTCAGTATGGACCTATAGGTTGGTTTCTTCGGTGTGCGCTCGCTATCACTTGAAAATAAAAAATCTGAAATTTTTAGATAAATTTTCGAGAATTTCTCACTTTTTTTATGAGATTATCTGTTCACCCCTGCTAAAAATTTTCTCCCCCTAATAATAAAACCTGGCTCCGTCACTGGTTTTCATTGGCGTTTGTATGAAGAATTTGTGACCATCGCATAACAAGCTTAACACGACCATATCAGTATAATCTCTAGTTACATTGCGAGAAAATTCGGTCTATGGATCATACTGTCACATTCAACCATCATCGACGAGGAAAATCACTTCAGTTGAAATATTTTAACGTACATATGCAATTTATACGATAAAATGACCGACACATTGAAACACGCGGGATGTTGAGACCCCACTCCACAAAGAGTCGGAACCTCCTAGTACGTCGGGTCAGAAAAACAGTAACCGGAATTCCACTATTGGATACATCTAATTTGATCCCTCAAGTTTGGAAATTAGACATATGACAGTTCATGATCGGCAATTTAGAGCAGTTAAGCATTAAAAGTGGTGCGATATAGCAATGCACAAGTGAATTCGTACAAATAATTGATAGTTTTCCATGTGATTTGAATCCCTACCCACAATAACGACATATGTACCATGCATAGCACATTAGTACGTGATTCTGCCTACTAATAGTCTTTATTAAGACATCAGCTACCCACTAACTTATTTTCAATCATTCGAATTTAGAGATTATCGTAACCACTACCGTTAATAGATTATATAATTAGTTGTAGTACAGCCGGTGGTGTAGAAATTGAGGTATATAATATGAATTTCGTGTTTTGTTGTAAAAAATTCGAGCTATACCATAAAATTTCTGAATTCATCCACTTAAACATAAAAAATTAAACTTTAAGAGAACGAAGAAAAATTACATATGAACTTTGTTATATGTAACTTGGTTGTACAATGCTATTATACCACTAGAGGCAGAGGCGTTTCTAGTGGGGGTTCATGGGGTTCAATTGAACCCCACTAACACCAGAAACGAAATATATACAAGTAATAAAAATATGAATCACTACCATATAGTTCTCATAGTGGTAAAGCTTTTACATTTTATCCAAAGGGTTTGTGGGTTCAATCCCTCTTAGGCTTACTCCCTTCATTCAACTCCACACTACAAGTATTCGATTTTCATCCATTCAACTTCACACTACCAGTTTCCTTAATTTCGCTAAAAAAAGACCATTTTATCTTACAAAGAATGTCATTCAAGACCCCACACTAATACACTATCAAAACCCACCATAAACTAAATTAACTCATGTTTAATAAACTAACCCAACCCAACCCACTAATATTTCCCTAAAAAAACAGGTCAACCCCAAAACCAACCCAATACCCCCTTCCAAATCCGTTTGAATTTTTAGATCTCCCAACCCACCCACCCACCCACTTTACTGCTCCATCCAAAACTTTCCTTTCAAAACCCTAACTTCACTCTCTCAACTACTCATCTCATCATTCAACCACATTTACACGTCTTCTTCTCTCTCTCTCTCTCTCTCTCTCTCTCTCTCTAAACTCTCTAGAAAATTCTACATAAGCCCCAACTTTCTCTTCTCCTCATACTCTCAAACCGTCGCCTTCCTCTGTATCTTCTCTACTTTTCTCCTTTTTTTTTGTGTTTTATTCCTTCACAAATCTTCAGAAATCAAGTCTTTGTTGTTAGATCATCATGTCAAGATCAAATGCAAACTGTTCTAATGAGTGTTTGCAGTGTGTTCTTGATTGGTATCATCTTGGTTCCTCCGATGATGAAGATCAATCTGTGAATGAATCCCCTCCTCCAAACGTCGTCCCTGATACACTAGATCCGGAGGATTTAGGAACTGAAGTTCCTGAAACTGAGTTTGACGATCCTTCTTTCCATATACCTAATATCCCTGAGTACAATGACATCCCAGATGTTCGTCGATGTATTGATGATGGTTGTAGATTTAGTGTGAATCCGCAGGAAGAAGATGAATCTCAATCTTAATCACCAAGTGCAATTAAATTCAGAAATTATGCAGCCAGGTTTTTTGCAAAATGAAATAAATCTACTGATGTTGATGATGGTTGTTCATCTGGTGGAAAAACGCCTGAACAAGTTAAGCCAGAACCTGAAATGCTAAGCTCGATTAAATTAGGAAAGTATAAGGAGAGGTGGTATGCAAAACGCAGTAAATCTTGATAATAGGGAGGTCCATTTCTATTTTTATAACTTTTATGCTATTTTATCATGCTCTATTTTATGTACTAGTTTTTATCTCCATGTATGTTTACAATATTTGTTGTTGGTTAGTACTGTTTCTGCGTGTTTTATGCTTTACTGTTATTGGGGTTGCTGTTTATGTTGTTCATTGCTCAGTTTTTGTTGGACTATAACAATGTTCTGGAGGTTTTTTATTCTGTTGTTTAGTCAGTTGTGTTGATATTTACTGATATTGGTTGTTTATTGGTTTCTAGGTTATGTATATTTGTTGGGTGATCAAGGTTTCAGTTGATGGATTGTCAAGTAGGTTGTGGAGTTTTTATGTTGGTTAGTTACTGATGTTGGTTGTCTTATATTTATTGTTGTTGTTGTTTATTGTGTTCAGTTGGGAGTTGTTATTGGTTTATGCTTTACTGTTATTGAGGTTGCTGTTTATGTTGTTCGTTGCTCAATTTTTGTTGGACTATAACAATGTTTTGGGGTTTTTTATTCTGTTGTTTAGTCAATTGTGTTGATATTTACTGATGTTGGTTGTTTAGAGGTTTCTGGGTTATGTTTATTTGTTGGGTGATCAAGGTTTTAGTTGATGGATTGTCAAGTAGGTTGTGGAGTTTTTATGTTGGTTAGTTACTGATGTTGGTTGTCTTGTATTTACTGTTGTTGTTTATTGTGTTCAGTTGGGTAGTGTTGTTGGTTTATGCTGGTATAAGGTCAAAGTAGTTATGGTAATAGCTCAATGATGAATGAACCTAAATGGTTTGAGAGCAATTGCTATATGTTTTTTACAAAAAAGTTAACGTAATTGGCCATTAAGTTGAACTACTCTTGCCACCACATGTCTACCATTAAATGGGTGTGTATGCTTATCCATTTTACTGTAATAGCTCAATGATGACTTGAGTTTAACTGGTTTGAGAGCTGTGTTTATTGTTAAATGGACATAGCATGGTCTACCTTCACTGAGTGTGTGTGTAGGAGGCATTAATAGTTTACATGACTTAATGATGAGGCCAATCAAGCCTGAGAGTTGATGTAAATATCCTTTGCTGAATGAAGATTGTGTTATTTTTTGGCTATCATGTGTAATTATAATGATTGAACTTGCCTGAGCAAAGTAAATGTTGTTGGTTCAATACTTCAGTGTGGTCCATTTTGGACAGAGAAATGGCTCAGTGATGATTCTACCTTACTGGTTTGAGAGCACTTTATAATTTCAAAATTTACAAAAGATAAGTGGCCAATTTGATGAAGTACTTAAGCCACCACATGGTCATTTAATGAATGGGTGTGTGTGCTAAAACATTGACATTTTAGTAATGCCAAAATGAAGTTGTAAACCCTCGATCGATATCGTAAATTAAACTTAAGCAAAATAGCGGAAAAAATGAGATTTTTAAAACTTTTTAAACATAAATAAAATCCAAGTCGAAAGCGGGTTCAAAATACGATAAACATGCAGAAATATAAAGTTATGCAACAATCAATCCGGGGAAAAGATATCCCACGAATGATACTTGATGAACAAGTACGGTGGGTAAGTCTAACGACTAATGACTAATACTAGGTCCGAGGTGTCATGTTTGCTAGCCCACACGTCTTCACCCCAAAATCTGCATCACAAACCTGTCATTCATGAAACATGAATGCCACGGTCAGTGGGGAGTAACTCA
>VHZZ01000140.1:244706-278128 GCA_009801015.1 Silene noctiflora
GTTTGCCTTTCGTTTATGACTAGTTTTCATATATTATAATTTCGTTATAATCCTAATTTAAAATTTCTTGATGATATATACGGATATATCCTACACAAAGCATGATTCAACCTGTGATACTTGTTTGCGTCTGTGAGTTGAGGATGTAATGGGCTTGAATGTGGTTTAAGTAATACTTCATTCACCCATGAATGGACTGTGCCCACTGAAACTCTTATGTTTTTTGCAACTCTTACCAAGGTGTCTCTAAGAGACCAATCTAATGCTTTAATGTGTTCAATATCAGGTAGTATTCTTTTCCTAATCTTGTTGCTTATTCTTTTGCTCTTCCCATCAAGCATTTCACCTACTACTCTTGGTTTATTTGTAAGTTTACAAATGTTTGAGATTATCCTTAACATTAAATCTCACGGCTGCTTCCTTCAATGTATCTCGGCTTTGCTTCCCTTGTTTTGACTGTTGAAGCAAGTATATGGTCACCTCTTGCCTTCCGGATTCTGAAATGCACTTGGCTCCCATTGCTAATTGAAAATTCTGTATTTTATTTTGCTTTGTAATTTTCTGGTTGTGTAATTTTTAGGCTGTTTTTTGAAGTTTCAGTATTTTTTTTGGCTTTGTAATTTTTTAGTTGTATAATTTTTAGGCTCTTTTATGTAATTTTTTGGTTGAATGAGAAGTGTGTAATTATATAGGAGGACATCGAATTTTGTAAAGTTGTAAATGTACTTGTTGGTTGATGGTTTTTCGGGGGAAATCTCCATTTAGTGGGATTTTAAAACAGTTGTAATTTTTTGGTGGGAGAATTAATTCGCTAATTTTATGTTAAACACCACTTGTTATACTCCCTAATAAAGCAGATTTCATTATGCAATTGTCCTTTTATTATTTTTTTTAATGTCTTCTTAAAACCTGTGCAAAAGTATACTTGTAGTATGAAATTGAATAGAGGGTGTACAATTTTTGGAGTAATTTTACTAATAAATGTACCTTCAAAAGCTAATTTCTGGGGTTCCTTGATTTGGTTTTCAATGAATTTTCTTTTATTATTTTTTTCGTGATGAATTTTTATTGTTAACATGCCTAAATATCTAGTAGTGTATTTAATAGTAAAATGGTGGTTTTTTAACTTCTTTCGGGTAAAAAAAAATTCATGTAAACTCGGAGCCCCATTACGGATATCCTAGAAAGGTCACTGGCTAGAGGTATAATGTTATTTGTGGTAACCACTAATATATACTCCCTCCAATTCGGTATTTTCTTCCCCTTTCAAGTGGGCACAAAGATTAAGGGAGAGATTATTATATTGATAAAGGAAAATGTGGGGTTGGRGGATTGTAGAGRGATAGTAGTAATTAGGATTAAAATAAGATTAAAAGAGTTKGTGGGGTTTGGTGATAGGAGAGAGGGATAAATAAAATAAGAGTAAAAGTGTTGGGTGAGGTTTGATGATAAGAGAGAGGGATGAATAAAATAAGAGTAAATTGTTGCCAAAAATAGAAAGGGAAAGAAAACCTGAATAATCCGTTTTAGGAAATAGGGAAGAAAATATAGAATAGGAGGGAGTAGGAAATACTCTCCACGCACAAAAAAATCATTTAGACTTTTTTTTTTACAGCTGCAAAATAAGATTTTTATACAATTGACATTGGACTCATTTGGTCAAATGCACTTACACTACTAGTAACGTAAGTTAAGATAAAAAAGTGGCTACATCGGTCACAAAACATGTGTTGATGGCGTACGGCGGACTGAACACGGAAATCAACATCTTCATCCATAACTTTCTTGAAGGGATGAATAGAGGCGGCCAAATGTTGGAACAAATCTTCACTCATCTTTATAGATAACACTTTAGAGAAAGGCCTGCAACAAGACCCAAAAGAGTATCTTGGAGATTCATCTCCTTGGCGGGGATATACAACATCTGAAACCCAACGACACCCTTGATCCATCGAGAGAGATCAAGTTGCACTTACGCCAAACGGACGTAGAAAGGGAAGGCGGAACACAGACCAGAAAAGTCTGTGTAATACCCCGTAATTTAATAAAGGTTATATAAATAATATACGTAATATTAATAATTAATCAAAGGCTTTGTTATAATAATTAATCGTAAGTCGGTAAAGTATAAATCGGAGTTGGATAATGATAATTGACGGTATAATAATAATAAAGTAATAATAACAATTAGTATTCATACGATAATAATAATAAAGCAATAATAGAATTGTATATCGACATAGACTTGTATATGGGCCTAACTTGATATAAATAGAATAACATACACCATACCCTAGCTTTTATTTTCACAAATCTGAAAACTACATAGCTTAAAGGAGATCTAGAGAGAAGAAACATCGCATAATTGCTAGAAGTTAAGTCGGTTTCGTAATTTTAATTGTTTTAATTAATCGTTCACATAGCTAGATTAAAGACCGTCGCAATCATCGTATGAACCACTATAGACTCGTGTTGTGACCGTAGGTTGGACCCTAGATTGTCGTGACCCTTACCTGACCTAGACTAGGCCGTCGAAGGTGGCGGAGGGTGGCCGGAGTAGCGGCAAATAGGCAGAGGGAGTGTTGTCGCAGGATTGAAATACGAATTGGAACCCGTATCTTGACCCGTTTGACCTGGGGTTGGATGAGTGGTTGCTGGGGGGGATAAGTCGACCCTAGGGAAGCTGTTGTGGTGGTTAATGGTGGAGGTTGTTGCGTGTGGTGGTCGGAGCAATTGAAAAACAGAGGAAAGGGCGTGTTTGTAATGAGACCGTCTTAAGACGAGTTTTGTGGCCGTTGTGGTTGTGTCGGGGGTGATGTGACCCCAATGCTAGAACCACCATTCGTCAAAGGCGACGTAAGTGGCGGCCGGTGGTGGTGTGGTGGTTTAAGGTGAGAATTGCGTGAGGTGTTGGTGGTTGAGTGCGTGAGGGAGACCGTGCGGTAGGGGGCTCGGGCTGGCTGGGTTCGGTGTGGATCGAGGTGGTTGGTGGTGACCACCATGGTGCAGGATGGTTGACCACGATGGGGGCAGGTGGTAGAAGGCGGCTGGAGAAGTGTTTAGGGTTGTGTTTTGTGCGTAGGTCGAAGGGGATGTTGGGTATGTTAGTTTGATTAATGTGCGATGATAATTCGTATGTTTACTTAAATAACTAATAACTAATTAGTAATTAATAAATAATATACATCGTAAAGTTAATGAATTGATCGAATAATGAATTAATTATCAAAGTATTTGTTTTAGGTGACGGTTTTGAGGAGGAGTACTTCTAATTGTTGATTGGAATTTGTTGACGGAATTGATAGCTGCAAGGTAAGATATACCTACTCAACTATGACTTAATGTGTTTATTGTCGGTTGTTTGACTTATATGAATATTGTTTAATTGGATGGTTGTTGTTTGTACGCGAACTTAAATGCATGAGACTATATTGGTTGAGATTGGCATGATATACACAGTTTGTGTTGTTGGTTGGATTACGATGTTGGATAAATATTATTGGTATGGATATATGCATCGTTTAATTATTTATTGTCATGGCATGCATTTGCATTGTGTCGGATGTTGGAAATGGTGCGGAGTTGGAAATGGATATTTTGTTACTTTGTTTAGGCCGAGGCTTGTCTGTAGGCTTGACCCCGGTGTCCTCAGGCGTTGTCTGGATCTCAACGACGGTTGAGTTGTACCTCAGCCTAAGGAATGGCGGGGTGGGAGTTTCGGGATGTGATGACGAGGAGTATTGGAGGTGTGTTTGGATGCGGAAGTGCATCAGTTGCATGGTCTCATATTGTATGCATTTATTATTGTTTACGGTTGTTTATTTATATCCTACTCAACCTCGTGGTTGACCGTGTATTCCTGAACACCTATGATGAACCATTATTGGGGAGCATATTGATTGACAGGAGTTCAGTTGACTAAGCTGGGAGCTGGATGGCTTGAGGCTACAAGAGAACTTATAAGTCTAGATCACTTTAGTTAATAATTCAGTTTTTATTTCCGCTGCGACTGTAATTTATTTGGTTTAAGTACTTTTGGATTTGGTTTGTAATAAATGGCCTCAACGATAAAGTTTTAATTTAAAGTACCGTAGTTTCGTTATCTTTGTAATCATTACCTCAGGAAACTGAGATGGTAACAGTCTCATTTATTTGGAAATGTCTTGCTAAAGGCTCCTATATAAATGAGGGTGTTACAGTCTGCCTCCAAAGAAGAGAAAACTCCTACACTTTGGAACACAATCACTACGGACAAGAGACTTGTATCCCAGAAACGCGAGTAAACAAATAACTGTCAAAAGAGAAAACCACTGGAACAACACCTCGACCAAAACCATCTCTGAATGTCGGGTAGAGATGTGCACAACACTAACCGGATGTAACGCTACAAATGTCTTATTAACCCGACAACAAAAGCAAACAACCCATAGATAAGGGGACATGACACCCTAAACATCCATGGAGAAGTCGGTAAGATAAGCCTATAACAGGTTATTATTAGGTCTAATAAAAGGCACAAAACATAAATATCAATCATAAACTAAAAGAAGAAACCACCGCATCTGACCCAACCAACGACACACCCCAAACCCCGCCCCCACCCTACCCAACACGCCTCAAAACGACACCTCAAAAACAGACAGAAGCCAATCTGACATCCAAGACCTCACTACAATCAAGGAAAGAGACAGACTCAACAAACCCGCCACGAAATGAACGGCAGGCCCAAAGAAACACCAAAACCCGAAGAAGCCACCGAGACACGCAAACTCCAAACGAACGCCCCCAAGACCATCGGCTTACATGAAACAGTGCCAACCAAGAGAACGACTCAGACTGACACACGAAGAACAAGAAATGGGACTGATCGGTAGAGGAATGGGCGAGGGGAAGGGGAAGGGGAAACACCAAATCGTCCCAAAACCGCCACCACATACAAAGACAGCGACTCCAAGATGAGCTATACTCATCGACAAGACCAACGAACTCCAGGAAAACGGGAACTTACCAGGGGTGGGGAAAAAGGCGAAGAAGAGGGGAAACACCCATGGGTTGCATGCAAGGCCATAGATGACAAGACAGGGGAACGGAGGAACAGACCGATCTCAAAGCAACGACACAAAACACCAACGCTAGTCGAACAAATGAGACGGGACCAAGATCTATCGAAGAAGAAGACTGGGTAAGATCAAGTCAAAGAAGTCAGCGAAGAGGAGAGACGTGCGCAATCGTCGGAGACAGGTCAAGAGAAGAACCCATCTCCGGCGATAGGGTAGGGGAAGAGGAAAGAGAAATGTGTGGAAAGGAGACGCAGCAGAGCAATTGAAGGTTTAAGGTTTTTTTGTTTTCTAGAGAGAGAAGGGGAAGATTTAGACTCTTGTAAATGCATTTTATGTAAATAGTATGTTGAATGGTTTATAAATAAAATATTCATAATCATGTTTCGTTAAATGGAAAATAAAAACAGAAAAACAGTTAAAGATATACACAAAATTTTGTTTGAAATAACTTTTTGAACAAAATATACAAGAAACAGTATACTTACCCACTGAAAATTTAAAACTTCTAAAATTTTAGGTAATTTTCGACATTTTTTCGAGTTTACGTTATAATATTACTTGTTCGATCGCTTTTGCTAAATTTTTTCGCCCGTAATAGTAAATCCTAGCTTTGTTACGAATAATAAGTACTCCATTTTTAAGAAAAGATATAGTGGAGTCTCTTTGTTCCCTTAGTTTTCAAGCGGATAAGTATCATTTTCACATCATAATTAATCATAAAGAATAATATATTCCGTGGAGTTTTTGATAAGAAATACGGTAGTAGCTAGAAGTCAAAGCATAAGACCGTCAATCACTCTGAAATTCGGACCATATGCAGAAAATTTAAGAAGAAAAAGATAAGAATTAGAATAATGGATAAATGGAGCTTTCAAATGCAATCCGAACAATAAGAAAACGAATGTCAATCCTTATTTTAATTCACATGGCTCAAGTAGTACTATATATTAATTTAAACACAAATTCTCATTTGTGACGTGTGTAAACACGTCACAAGTTTTGTGGCGTGAGACAAACTTGCTAGTGGGAGAAGCAAGTGGAGAGAGGCTTGTGAGACGTCACAAGCTTATGACCGTCACAAGCAAGACGGGCTGTAATTTAAATAAGTCATGCAATATAATAAATATATTATACATTAATATATATGTAAGAGGATTTGAATGTGAGAATTATTATTTCAAACATTTCTAATTATCCCATAGCCCTTAATTATCATTATCATTATTATAATAATAGATCGTAGAGACACCCTGATTTAAGAGTCGCTTGGTTGCATGTAGGAACTTGCAATGTTTCGAAAGTGATATATCACATTATTTTAGAATTCATGTGAATTACAAAAGGTTGTTTGGTTGCTTAAATGAACTGTAATTGAGGCATTCTCATTTACCTAGGAGAAAAGGTAAACAACTTCTTCCATAATAGAGAAATTATAGTTCACGGGAAGTTGTAATTCACGTAAATTGAGATAATAACCAAACAACATACCCATTTTGCAAATTACATGAATTGAAGTTCTTTTGTCATTTAGAGGGTAACCAAACGACTCTATAGATTTTGTACGATCCTCTTAAGAAATGTTATCTCAAGACAAAACTAGAAAAAAAAATGAGATTTTTGACTAAATTTTTTAATTAATTATGTATTATAGACAATCGCATGTGCGCTAGTTAATCCAAACGGTTCCACTACTATTAAATAGAGTGTTTTTTTCTGAATTTATTTTTAGTTTTATAAGAATTTCTTAAATTATTTTCAAATGCAACCAAACAAGTTATTCTAATTCACATGAAATGCAAAATTATGTGAAGCGGAAATTCCTTTGAAAGTGCATTTCCTACATTTCTGCATGCAAGCAAACAACCCCTAGATCCATCAGGTATCCAATGTCATCATACCCAAATCAATATAGAAGGATTTAGAGAAAACACTATACCGGATGTATCCTATATAATTTTTTGATCAAGGTTGAATCTTTATTTGAAACTTTCACCCATATTATTCGGCTTGGACGACAAAGTACATGGAAAATCCGAAATTTAGAAATTGACTTAAGCATAGGTACTCGTATATACTCTCTCCGTCTCGGTTAATTGTTGTCTTTTAATTTTGGCACAAAGACAAGGAAAGAAAATGGGGCCAATTATAAAATGACAAATGAAACAAATTGAGTGTAAATAATCAAATTGCTCATTAAATTCATTTTTAAAATAAGACAACAAATAAACGGGACAGAATAAAGGAGTCGTTTTTATCAAAGTTTTCAGGTAATGACCGATGCAAACATATCAAAATTCAAAATCAGGTGTGAATCAGGGTGAACTTTGGCGCCATTGAACTATTGAAGTAATTTGTGCTTTTTTGCAGTGAGACAAGTAAGGAAACTACGTATAATTGGAGTATCGTACAAAAAGCCAAGGGTAAATCACTTGCATCTCCCTTTTACTGTTTTGAGCTCCTTACTCAAAAAAAACATTTCTTAGTTACCTTCCCAAAAAAGCTGAATTATAATTCTATCAACATTTTGATATTTTGGTTACTTATGCTTTAATGTTGAGGTCAGGTTGAACTAATTTTTATCCTTTATCGTGATATTAAAATGCTAAGAGAAATCAATTGTGCCACTGATTATGCTAGAAATCATTTAGTGAAATACTCTAGTCGAATCGAAGTGAAGCAAAACTTGATGACAGATCATCTATTTCAACAAATTAGTTCGAAGTCAATTACTTCATAAGAAGGATACTACTAACGTATTTATTTCGAATAATGGTGACGGATTCGTCAATCACTCAAAATTATATTAATCAACATGACAACATAATCAATAAATTATATAAACAGTCAAAGATCCAAGATTAAAAGCTTACATCATCCAGTCAAAATATGAGGAGCATACGGTATATTATTTGTAGATCTTTCATATTTTTTTACTTTGTATGTACGATGGGAAATAAGATTCGAGATTATGGTACAGAAATTGCAGCAATGAAATCTTAGCTTTAAACTTTGAATGTGCAAAATATGCAAATTGAGTGAAAAGCGTAACAAGTAGTACATGTATTGTTTTGTCTACGCTATTTTGTGCCATTTTAGCGTGTTTCTCAAGGTAACGTAGGATTTTTGTTGGTTGATATGGTTAGTAGTTATGTCATTTTGTGGGACCATTTATCATACCAAATTACCAATCAACTGTAACATTTACTTACCTACTAATCCCGTTTCACGATAATTAAACCGTTTTTATAAAAGATTTTCTTAACTAGTTAAGCTTTGTTCTTTTTGGCTAAAAAAAAACTGAATTGAATTAAATTAAGGCTCTGTTTTTTCTGACTTAAATTACGCTCATTTTATTTCATTTATTTGTGAAGAGATAAGTTAAACTGAACTGAACTGGATATAACTTAAGTGAATTGAAATTAAATACTAAAAAACAAGGTCTTACTCTATATCAAGAGAATACCAAATGAACATTTCCTAATATAACTTGTTAATAGTTACTCAAAATTTAAGGACATGTATTAGAAAAATTGTAATTTAATACTTCCTCCATTCTACTCCACTCTACCTATTTCATTTTTCTACCCTATTCACAAATAAGTCTTTAATTTCAATTTTCGTCGCTCAATACAACACGTGAAAATATATTCATGTGAGGTCTTGTTTGATTCGTCTTTACGAGAACATTAAAAATATCTAACTTTTATAATTTTTGCAAATACGTAGCTAATGATATTTAGCGCTTAAAACACACGTTGACAAACGTGAAAAAATAAAGTCGTAAAGTGGAGTTGAATGGAGGAAGTATTTGGGATAACATTGCCTTATGTAATTGTACATGTACAATGAGTTTTTTTGTAACCAATTTTTTAGCTTAGTCGTTGTTATGCGGGTCCCTTTGTCATACCAAATTACCAATCAAGCTAGTGAGTGTACATTTACTTACTCCACAACTTCTCATTTGTGACGTGAGACAAACTTGCAAGTGAGAGAGACAAGTGAGGAGAGGCTTGTGAGTTGTGACTGTCACAAGTAATACGGGTTGTACTTACTAATAGTCCCTCGTTTTCACTAATATTTTCATTTACAAATTCTTGTATAAGGTCATTTACATATAAAAGTTTGTATAAAACAAGTTTCTATATTCGCTCGTTCGTACTTTACTTCTTTTCTAATGTGCTTTTTATTGTTACCGAGTCTGTTTTACATAATAATGGTATAAAACGAAAGACCGGCTAATTCCTATTTGATTTTTTACGTTCTCTAACTCTCTAAGTCGCACTCGGGCCATAATTGTTGGCATTTGTACATTGCTTTTTTTTTTCTATTTCTTTTTTACTTTAGGACAATTTGTGAACGTTATTTTAGTTGTGTAAATAGTTTACCATCACATTATAATTATTTTTACAATTTAAATATGTTTAAGGTCAAAATATTGAAAAATTAAAATGGAATGATAGAATGATAGTAGTAAATAGTTTACCGGCTAAATTGGATTTGATAAGATGGAGTGTGAAGAAAATGATAGAATGATAGTAGTAAATAGAATGAGCAAGAAAAGAAAATGATAATGTTGGTAGATTTTACTCTAAGGATAACCCCATCATTATCATCATTAATATGATGTTAATTATGTCTAACCACATGAAATTACTGTTAATCATATGGACTTGTAGGAGAATTGGTGAGGATATTGATGTGTTTGTTGAATTTTCATTACAAAGTGGTTAGGTAGTTGTATCTGTAAAAGCAAATCTAAGTAAATTTCAACTAGCATTTGCTTATAATAATACACAAATTCTCGTTGAAAACGGACACTATCCGTCACAAGTTTACAATATGCAAGTGGTAAATTAAGTGGAAATTAAATGGAGCACTCTATTTGCCCTCTCACTTGTAATATTGTGAGAGGGACATTATCTATTTTCAGCTTGTGAAGAATAGTGTCCATCTTTAATGAGATAAGCTGATAATAATATATGGAGTATGATGGAGACATTATTGTTCGTTTTGTATTTTTGTAATCTAAATGGAGGTGCTATGCTAGAAATTGGTTAAAACAAAGTAGTAAAATTTAGTAAAAGGCATTCATCATGTGATGAAATACAAATTTTAAGATGAAAGGATGTCTCTAATTCTAGGTTTTTGGACAATTAACATACAAGAGTATAGCATTTGTATTTTAAACTATACCTACTTAATTATTAGTAATGGTAAAGGGATTCGGCTCTGTCTACCTCTTATTCATATTCATCCTTATATTTCTTGCTAAAAAGAAACTCCTATATGAGTGTCAAAAAACATTATTATTTTTGTCGTTGTAATACTCCACTGAATTGAAAATGTTATTTGGGTGGGGTATTTCCTTGGAAAAGTCTATTGATAGGCTTAAAATCTGTTTAGTGCTTAAAGGGATTGAAAGTACTACTCATATCAACAAAGTGCACTTTCTTTTTTGGTTATCCATGCAAAAGAACTTCACGGTTAAACGTACTTTGCTGGGGCCTGGGAGTAGTCTTAGGATAGGTGACCTCCTGAGAAGTTCTCGGGATACTCATGAGTGAGGACAAAATGCGTTGAAAAGGACCCTTATTGATCTCGCACTCTCATCATTATAATATATAATCATTTTGAATTAATAGATACATTAAACGATAACCTTTGTACTATTATTTTTGGAAAATGTGGAAGGTTATTGAGAAGTAATCCATTATTTTACTCACTGTGGCTCTTATTCAAAATAATGTATTTTCTGTTATACAAAAATTAGATTTTAATATAGTTCAATTCGTTTTCAAATACTAATATAGTTATTTTATTCATTTTTATTATTTTTATTGTGATACTAACTCGATCTCTCGATGTTATGAAATACTCCGTATATCATAATTCTAAATTACAATTAAAGTTAACTTGACATTGATACATATTTTCAGTGGCGGTTCTGGTGGGGGTGCAAGGGGTTCATAGCACCCCCTTTCTCGAAAAATAAGTACAGTATTCTTTAGTAAAGTAGCACATAAGTTATGTGGGTCTAGTGGTTATTAAGATTATTTCTTAGTTAGAGGTCATGAGTTTTATCCTTGTATTGAACAATTTTTATTTAATGTTATATATCATACATTTTGTCCAACTAAACAATATTATTTTTCATATAACTCGATATTTTTATTGTTAAAAATTTTAACGCACCCCATTCCATCAAATTCTAGAACCGCCTCTGCATATTTTACGTTTGATAGAGCAATTGTAAAGTAAGTTTGATCATTAGTTAAGATTATGGAGTTGAAAATGTCATGAATTAAGGTTAAGGAATTGAATAAACGCATGAAAGGGTGTTAATGATGGAAGTCACATGCATACATGGATACATGTGGGAGCATACATTATCCTGCCCCCAAAAAGGTAAAAAATACTGATGGGTTAGACTGAAAATCTCAGTGAAATAAGCGCAAAAGTTGTTAGATTATTACAAACAAGTCTCACTTTTACTCTTTTTACTCCACTCTTACCAGCTCACGTTCCCCGTATAACCGGAGAGATTATGTAAAAATAGAACTATGGTATAAGTGTATAATGACTACTACTATAATCGTATAAGTGTATAGTCAATGTCATACAATTCACAAATTCCGTTTAATTCGGATATATTCGTCTTAAGCTTAAAACAGGTCAAGTAATATGAATAAGACAAAAGCAGAATGCATTGGAAAAACAACGTATTTTCTTATATACACAAGTGCTGAGATGATAATTGACCCGTTTTAATGTTAAAACGAATATATCCGTCTTAAGGAACCCTAACTGTATACAAGTAGATCCCCTTTAATTTATTATTCTAAAATAGTTTTCCTAATATGTAGTTGTGAATTACTGAAACGTAATTACATAATCTAGACATAAATGTGACTGAAGCAACATAATAGCGTTGGAACTTGGAACTCAGTCACGAGTTCAAGAAGTGAATCGAAATCGGTTATCGACAATAAAGAGAAGCAAGAGAGAAAAGAGTGGCATGAATATAGTTAATTCACGAATTTAGGTGCATTACATAATTTTTTCCTAGAGACGCTTATATTTTCCTTTCTCTTTAAGGAAAAAAAAAAGACGGCTATATATTCACGGAGAACACCGAGCAACAATTTAAGATTTAAAAATTTCAAAATAAAGGAACAGTATAACTACGAACAATTTGTAAATGGAAAAGATAATCTTAAATACTTTAGTTTAAACATATTGCTCACATTTGTTTATAGGCCCTCCTATAACGTTCTATTTTATCTTCTTGTAAAAAAAAGCCAAATTAATGTTAAATGGAAAAAAAAAACAAAATTAACGAATAAATAAAAAAAATGAGCTGTTTTGGGCATGTAGTAGTAACTCCACTTATCCAAAGAGACAAATACACTCAAACGGCCTGAATTTTGTAACGGATCGCTGACATGGCAATTTCCCTCTACTCTCCGTAATTACCGTCGTTGTGTGGGACCCACATATAGGTGATAGAGTGAGAAATTGCTAAAAAGTTCGTTAAGATTTTGTCAGATTCTCATTACACGTGGCTTTCGTCAATTAAGGCCTTGACTTTTCAGGCTCATTCTCGTTATGTTCTACGACACCAATTTAAACTACTCTGTATTTTAGGTATTTTGTATATTTACCGTCGTTTGATTCGCGCGTGGGTATGAATTTGCAATCAGAAATTATACTTGAGTGGTATGAATTTGGAACTTAATTCCTCGTACCCTGTATTTGTTTCAATTTTGGATGGTATTGAGTTGAACTTTATCATAGTTAAAAAATCTAAAATACAACATTAAAAATAATTATTTTTGATATTTAAAAATCATGAAAATAAAGATTTGATTAAATAAAGGTAAAAAAGTATCATTATAATGTTCCATATAATTTTTTTTCATGGTTTTTGGTTTTATTATTTGATACCCATGAGTATCAATCTCATATCCACCCCTTGGGTCATACCTCATGGTTTGAGGTATGAGTATGAAATCCCTATTTTTGCTAAACAAACACCTAGTTTGGGTTTGATTCATTCTAAATTCATACCCCGTACATTTGTGAGTTGAGACAAACACCCCCTTAGTGTTTTATTTTGATGTATAAGGTGATTAAAGTCAATCTAATTAATACTCTTTTGGTATTTTGAAAAAAATGAAAAAATAATGAGTATTTATATTCTATAGATATATCAAAAATAAACCAAGATTACAATTTGACGTTGAATTATATTTTCAGAATGATACTCTTTCCGTTTCAATCAATATTTTACATATACTTTACTTTTTCCTCACAAAATAAAGTAACTGTAAGCTATCCACTAGACAGAGAGAATAGTAAAAGATACTATCAAAATGTGCCATATATTATGAACAAATAAATAGTGAGCATATGTTGTTAAATTATGCAAACCGGCATGAGTTGCATCCAAATGGAGAAATGAGAATTTGCTTCAATAAGTCTAAGGAGGTTTCACTCTAAACCAATTGGCTATGGAGGGAGGAGGTAGCTCTTTGACTTATAAAGTGGTAAATCCCCTTCTCTTTTATTAATGTGGACAACTCACATGCGGGATATTGCGTTTTTTCAAATGTCAACTAACTTAATTGCTAAAAATCCCGAGTTCAAATCCCGTCAGTCTCAATCGCTTTTGTGACTCCTTTTATACGTATAGAAACATAAACGAAAAAACTGTGAGAAATTAAAGATATTTTTTATACCAAGGAAGTATAAGTTGTATAATGGATGATGTACCTATTTGGTATTGTTTGCAAGAGAATTTTTTTCCCATTACCCTTTAGTTGTTTCGTATCACAAATTCTTGTTTAAAATGGATGTATATGTTTCAAGTTAAAAACAAGTTAAATAGTAAGAATAAGAACGAAGAAGAATATATAAAGAAAAAACAAATGATTTGTCTGATATGTTTAAGTGGGATGACACTTAATCTGTTTTAATGTTAAAACGGATATATCTGTGTTAAGAGAGAGTAAAGTACATTCATATATATGTCATTATTGTTTTTTACGATATTCACAGTTCACTCAATATTTTTATAAATATTAATATAAACTATATACTCTTCCAAAAGCAATTTCAATGCCGTATCTAATATAATAAATTACATAATTTCTTCTAAGTTTGTGAGTCAAAACAATTATCTCAAAGCTGTGACATATATCTAAAATAATTGAGGGATATAGTTTCAACAATATTATCCTAAAACTACATACTTCTCAAGTCTCATTTGTTTACATTGAAATGAGAAAAACTATGACGAATTGTAATTATTGTTAGTCCATATTTATTTGAACTTAAAATCACTCATTTTAAGTTCAATTCAGATCTATAATTTCAATTCAGATTCTTGAAGTTCAATTCACACCCATACCTTATAAATTTAATTTAGAAAAGTTCAGATATTATTAGTTATATCTAAAAAAATTTAAGATCATATTATAAGTTTAGTTCAGATAATATATATGTTCAATCCAAAAAAGTTGAGATTTTATAAGTTTAGTTCATAAAACTTAAGCAAAATTAAGTCCTAAAGAACAAGACTAATTTAATGTTACTATATGACAAGTGAGCTAAAATGCATGTGGATGATTTATTTACTATTAAATTCTGCCCAAAATAGAAACATACACAAATGATTGAGTCATACTATAACATACCATCTCTACTATCTTGGTCTATTTTTTATTTTTAGGGTGTATTAATCAATAGTTATCTATTTTTAATTTTATAAATATTTTAACTTTAATTAAAACTATAGCCCGTGTAACCCAACTCGTATTCTTACCCACTGAGTTATTTGACTGATCTAATTACAATGCTAATTATTAAAACTAAGTTTGTATGACATTAAATTCTTTTAATCAGCCCGGGGAAATTTGATCACACTTTTTGTTAAGAAATATAGGTAGGAACCTTAGGCATTGACGATTGATAAATGAAGAATCTTTTAATTCAAAATTATAATGGATTAACTTGTCAAATTGTTACTAAATTTTAGTTATATAATAATTTCAGAAAACAATGAGTTAGAATAGGAAGTGATTTCATAATTGGGCAATTAGTAAACTATACAATCACTTGTATACAACTGATAGTATTGATTTAGAGCTTTATAGTTTATATATATCTGAATGTATAATCTTATTTGTGTGAATTGGGTGGGCGGGAAAAAAAATTGGTAGAGATTATGTCTTATACTCCCTTAGTTCCTGTTATTTATTTACTTACTAGTATGAATCACGTGCATGCATGCACGGTATATATAGATGATTTAATTTATAATAATGTATTATTTATAGATTATAAATTGACACATAACTAATTTTACATATTTTAGTATGAGAATAAAAAAATAAAATGGAAAATTAATTAGAAGAATGGAGTAGAGTCATGAAATATGTATTTTAACGAATTATTTTTTTTACCACATACTCTGTAATTAATAAATAATTTCAATTTATAAATTTTCTCAAATAGTTTTAATGAATTTTGTTTTCACGAAACTAATAATATCAGTTCATAATTTTTTTTATATTAATTAATTAAGTAAATATTATGTTTTTTTATACGAAACTAATAATATCAATTTATAGGTTTTTCATATACAAATTTTTAGATTTATATATCAATTTTGTTTTATTTTAATTAAATGAATATACTATAGTGATTAAAAGATTATATGTTAATTAAAAGATAGTAATTTAATAAGTTAATAAAAAGAAAGTCTTGTTTCCTCATTTAAGCAGATTCCTTTTGGAGGGAAAATGTTTGAGAATTTTTATTCTCTTAGTATATAGGAGGATTCCATTTTTTGGTGTCTCATCCAATTACCTATCTATTTTAGGAATGTATTTGACGGACAATTTGATTTTTCACACTCAATTTAGTTCTTTTGTTATCTAATAATTGATCTCCTCTTTTTTTTTTATTGATCTTTGTGTTAAATCAAAGGTAAACAAATGACCGGAACAGAGGAAGTAAATTAGTATAGATCAAGCTAATAATTAGGGATGTCAGCGGGGCGGGTTTTAGCGGGTCTCACCCCGCACCCGCTCCACTTGGGGCGGGTGCGGGTAATGATTTGATGGGTCTTGGGGCGGGGATGGGTTTCAAAAGTGTCATTCGTCGCGGGTCGTGGGGCGGGTGCGGGTATGACATGAGACCCCCCCCAAAGTGTCATTCGTCGCGGGTCGTGGGGCGGGTGCGGGTATGACATGAGACCCGCCCCATACCCACCCCGCCCACTCCACCTTGCATGTCCCCGCTCCGCTAATACCCGCCTTAATCATAAACCTATACAAATTTATACTATATAAAAAYAAAATTTATAACTTAAATAAAAAGTCTAAACCRTTTTTTTCATAAACCTAGACAAATTTCATCTACTTGTTAGTTCTTACCCACCCAAATACCCAACAACCTAAACTCCCTAAAAAATAAACCCTAATCCTCAAACTATTTHTTGATTTGAAAAAATTGTGTACTAGTTAATTGAATGTTAGAACATTTTGCCAAAACTTGTTTGTATAAGATGTACGAGAGTACGAGACTAGTATGTTTTAGATTAACGATTTGTATTTTTAAAAATTATTTTGTGAGGAGATGGGTAATTTGGCGGGTCGACGGGTCCCCGCGGGGCGAGGACGGGTTTGAAAAGTTCAACCCGCTGCGGGTCGTGGGGCGGGCGTGGGTACACATTATAGTTCGCGGATGCGGGTGCGGGTTACCCCTCCTCCGCACCCACCCCGCCCCATTGACATCCCTACTAATAATTGATCTCCACCTTTTTTATTCGTCTCTAGGATGGCTTTAAGATTTGGTTCATAAAATATAGAATATGTGAAATTCTCGGAACATGGTAATAGGTAGAGTCGAGAAGAAGAGGCAGCCACAGTTCGTGCTTGATGGTTGTAAAAGTTACTAGCGCTCCTACAAGGAGGCAAATGATTATAACATAGCCATAGCCCATAGGAGTTGTTAGGGAATAGGGAGTAGGCAACACTATGGTAATTGAACATTTGAACGTGGGTGCTGCTTATAATGTGGAAAATGGAGAAGCCAATTGTAGGCTATGGTTATAATACTTAAGAGTTGGAGAGGATATCATTTGTGATGGATACTTTTCGTCACAAACTTGTGACCTTTTACATTAAGCAATTGGAAGAGCAAGTAGAAAAGCGAGTGGGAGAGAACGTGTGAGACATCACAAGCTTCTGACCGTCATAAAGTAGACTTATTGTAGTTTGTGATAGTGTAACACTAGATTTGCAATGGAATTAAGAAAGGGTTATAGGGGAAGGTTAACCCTTAATTCAATAGTATATTTGATTATGAGTATGTAAGAGAAATAAGATGTCAATTAGTTTAGTTAATAAAGTAATGAGAAGTGGTTCTCACAAGTCACGATTTGACTTCAAATACCTCTTACGTTTTAACATTACTGCAAGCGCAAGGTCTATTATGTAGCAATTGAGGGTCCTAAGGTCCTCGAGGAATGAATTGATTATAAATTGTCCCTTGCCAACAAATATCTATCTAAGACAACCACCACCTCAGAACTACCACCATCAACGTCTATCTTGGCCCGGTCGCTAGCAATCTGGCTGCCTAGCTCGCCTTTATATTCAGTCAAAATCTCTATCCCTCAACACTCATATCCACCCTTTAGAAGCCCATTCCCCACCCCCAAGCCTCAAGACATTTTTCATTTGGATTTGGTGTTTTCAGGCGTGGGTTCTTCTAAGCTTGCGGGGATTTGGAAGGCAACTAGGGGAGCGGTGCGAATGGTGGATAGGGAGAGTGAGAGTCGTTGACCTAGGCATGGATGTGGATATTTCACCTAAATGTCGTGTCAAAAAAATTCCATAATCTAACCTAGATAAGGATGAAGTTTGTGACGAGACAAATGATTTGAAAGCAAAGAACGTCGTCTCAATTGGATAACTCAACGTATAGCTATGACCGTTCCACTCATTACTGTTAACTACGTCGAATATGAAGTCGTTGATCATGTTGTCAATTTTTAATTTTGTTAGTTACCTTTCTCTTAACGTTTGATTTAAAGTGTTTGTTGTTAATTATCGTTGTTCATTGTTCAATATCCGTTATTCAACATGAAGAAATGAGTTTAGCGAGTAAAAGTGTAAAGGAAAAGAGGGGAAGGGGTATTTTGGAAAACTTATGTGAACAAGTAAATGGCGTTTAATAAATGGCAACATAATTATTAGGGGAACATTTAAGATTTTAACACCAGTTTTAAAATCATATAAATTTTAAAATAAAATCGTAATAAGTTACAACGATCTTAAAACAATCATAAATGGAACAAGTAAGTAACAATAATGTCATCATACATGGTGTAACAACTTTACTTAAAACCAAGTCAAGATCCTCTCCATTTTCTCTAATAGATTTATAAAATAGTACTTCCTCATTTCTTCCCTCTTTCATTTTTAATGGTAGTAAGATTTCCTTCCCTCTTTCCTTTTCTAGAAAGTTTTGTGTGGTCTAAAATCAGTTCCTTATTTCTTGTACAAAATAAAAGGGGAAGAAATGAGCGATTAGGATAGAATATTATTTTACTCTATCTCAACATCCATGCATTGAAATTAAGATCATCAAAATTGTTCAAAAATACTCGATATTAACTGAATCACTAAAAGACAACACAATTTCCTATTTAAGACGAAAATATTTGTCTTAAATTTAAAACAAGTCAAATAGAATGAATATGACAAAATCGGATATATTCTTAAAATTACCTAACCCTATAAGATGTTATTTTAACCTGTTTTGATCTTAAAACGAATATATCCATTTAAAAAAAACCAACAAAATTTCCAAATGAGAGGATACCAGTTACCAAATTACCAATCAATAGCCCAAAACCAACCCTCCAAAGTAAAAAACTAAGACAAAAAGTGAAAAAGTAAAAAGGTATAGGAAAAGGAAGCAATGAAGGGTAATGCACAGGGTCATTCATCTTTATAGAAGAGTGGTTGTTACTTATAGAGGTAGGTGGTGGACCCAACAACAACACAATTTATGAATTTACTCAAAACCCCAAAACTCCCTTCCCTCCTTTCCCTCTATATAAACCCTCCTTCCATTCCTCACCTTTCCTCTGTCACTCCTTCACCTCTTTCTTCTCTGTTTTCTCCCAACACAAACAAAAGCTTCACACTTCAACCTCAACCTTAACAATGGCGTCTTCTTCCTTCACTTCTCGCTTCACTTCTCTCCTTCTCCTCTTCGTACTCCTCCTTTCCGTCGCCATTGTCGCCACCGCTCTCCGCTCTTCCCCTCGGTATAATTACTCTCTTCTTTTCACCTTTTACCGCTGAATTCCGACCTACATTCTCGTTTCACTAATACTTGTGTGAAGGCGTGAAGCGGTTCTAGATAAGTATATTGTAAAATCGTTTTACACAAGACTATTTTTTTTCGTTTTTCAAAAAACCTACATTTTCCTCTTTTTTTTTTTTGTTTTCCTTTTCGAAAATTGAAATTTTAGGTCGGAAAAATCTACTCGTACAAAATTCGTATACTTAATGCTATAAAAAAATTATTTAATTTGAAAATGGAGGAAAAATTTTCATTTTTCCTTTTCTTTTAATCTTTTGTTTCAATTATCGAAATTATTAGTTACGAAAAATTGTAAAATTACGGAAATTTGATGTAATGTTATGTCGGTGGAATTTAGGCCAAGTGAAACAGTGAAGTTGGAGCAGAGCTTGAAGAACACAACAATGGCGGACAAAATGTAAGTACAATTCTGAATTCTCCTTTTTTTATTTTTACTTTATTTTCTACAGTTGAAATATCTTAAAAGTGAAAGATATTCTTAAATATTAACCACCGTTAGATCTAACAGTAGAAAGGATAATTGGCCGTTGAGATGTAACTTCCTTAACTTCCTCCGTTTATTCCGTTTACGGTTACACTTGTTCTCATTGGATTCCGTTAAAGTATCTTCTTACTTCTTTTCTCTCTCCTCTTTATTCCTAATTTACCCCTACCTTTATTTCAAGCTAATGCATTTATTCTGCTCACATGTTAGGGTACTTTCGTCCTTTTATGTTATAAAATTGAAAACAGAAGAATTTGTACTTCCCGCCGACGACGTGTCTTTGCACATTGAGCAGTGCACAGTGCACACCATTTTCCACCTGCTTTGTTTTTCCTTTTCAATATTTATTTTATTTTATTAAAGTCGATAAATGTCGGTTCATCCCACCTAAATTACAGTTTTACCCTTATTTTGTATGGGATCCTTGTATGTAAATAACTTTGTTAAGATAATTTGTATACAACGGTCTTATTTGTTGAGTAATATTTTACGTGACGTTTTTACGATGATTTAATGTAATGCGGTTTTACATAGATGTACGTAGTGTTACTTAAATCGGATATAAATGGTAGATTGAGATTGAGATTGAGACCTCAATTAAGTAAGATGCTATCCACGTCCACAAACAAGTCATTCAATTGAGATTGTATGTAGCATGTAGGGCTACTATTTAGGTTTCAGAATAAGGCTTCATGTAGCAATAAATATTGGGTGGTGTTCCTGTTGTAGCATTAAATGTTAAGTAATTGGGAATTCTTTCTTGTTTGTCTACTTTTGGAATTCACATTTTATAATTTAATTATAAGTAAATGGTTGTCGTAAGGTCGTTTTACAATAATTTATAGTAAAACCGTATAAAACTCGGTAAACTTACTTTTATCTGGGTATTTGCCGTTGTTTTTAAGCAACTGTTGTAGCATTAAATGCTGGGTAATTGAGAATTCTTTCATGTTTGTTTACTTTTGGACTTCATTCACATTTTATGTGAGTTAAAACCTAAATTATAGAATACAATCGTGTTTAATGTAAGACTGTTAATTTACCATACTATGGATAAGTGATGCTCTAACATTTAAAAATACGGTTTTAGTTTTCATTGTAAGACGGTCCTACACAATCGGACAAACTATACCATTTTGACGTGGGTAACTTTTGCAGGGAGGTGGTGGTGGAAAAAAGTGATGCAGTAAATGAACATGCAGTGGAGAACCCTGAAGAAGTTGTTGCCATGGTTCACATGTGGGTTTGCTTCCTTTTATTCTATTTCTGTCTAACTATTTGTATCATTGGCTATAATGTTACACTGATTTATCTTGTCAATGTGATTGATTGATTGATTGATTGGATACTGGTATAGCATAATATATGGTCGAAAATTACCAGTTTTGAGGTTAAAAAATTAAATTACTGCTCAAGTCATTACATTTAATTTACATAAATTATTGGGGTCGGTGACATAAAAGAGGGTATATTAATGATTCAGCCTTTAGGTTAAAGGCTTTATTATTCACCCTTTTTGTTAATGTCAATATTGAATAAAGTTTGGACCCATAAATCATTATGGTGTGTTGGTAATTTTGGTGGTGAGTTATGAGAATAATTATTGATTTTGTTGTGACTCTTTTTCACCGACGAATTTTTAATGTCATGTGTGTTAGGTCTTTGAGTCACATCTTCATGAATTGTACATCATTAATGTTGGAGGTTAGGATCTACTCTAGCTAGACTTAACAATACTCTTTAGCTTCATGGAGAATCATGAAAACTGAAGTTATAGATCAGTTCATTATGTTGAAGTATCCAATCACACATACTTGTATGAGACGGTCTTACACAAGTAAATTGTAAATCGGGATAATTTGATGATTACTTTAAACTAAATTACGGATCATGAGTTTTTGGTGGCTGGATCCGTTTTACCCAATGTTTGCAAAAAACCGCCTTACCGGATACTAAGCTGTGTTAATTGTATGCAAGTGTGAAGCCAATTCCTGTAGAACAGCCGAAAATTTTCGTCCTGAGTTTTTAAAATTGAAGTTAGAGGATCAATTCATCTGTTTCTGTTACGGTTGGTAGAATTTGCTTTTGTTTGTGCATAATTGATAGTGTAGTTTTTAACACAGTAGCATCATCATTGTAACTAAAATTGTTACCTGGCTCAACAACATCTGCCTGATGCAATTATGGAGAATTGTATAAATTCGATTACCCTGTCTTGTTTTAAAACAAAATTGCTCTTTACCGATGACCTATAACGAGAAACTGTAATCTGTCTCTTGGTATAGAAATTTAAACTTTATAATAACCTCAGGTTTTGGACAAAATATCATGAGCCACACTTTTGTGAGCATGGTACATCTTACATACTCTTGATCAGAAATAAACTTCAAAAAATCAAAGACTGAGGAATTTATAGTATCTGAATCCCAAAGACACTCTTACTGCTATTGCTGCAAAATCATGATGATATCAATTTCAATTCTGCAGGAGCATCCAGAACAGCACTCAGAGGAGGAATCTGGGTTATTTTTCATGTGGAACAGGAAATCCCATTGATGATTGCTGGCGTTGTGACCCAAACTGGCACAAGAACCGCAAGCGCCTTGCTGACTGTGGCATTGGCTTCGGTAGAAACGCTATTGGTGGACGGGATGGGCGATTCTATGTCGTCACAGACCCACGTGATGATGACGCTGTCAACCCCAGGCCTGGCACTCTGAGGCATGCTGTCATCCAAGAAGAGCCACTGTGGATCGTGTTCCAGCGTGATATGGTAATTCAATTGAAGGAGGAGCTTATAATGAACAGTTTCAAGACAATTGACGGTCGTGGGTCAAATATTCACATAGCAAATGGTGCCTGCATCACAATCCAGTATGTGACAAACATCATTATCCATGGTATCCACATCCACGACTGCAAACCTACTGGTAATGCTATGGTCAGGAGTTCGCCTTCTCATTTTGGATGGAGAACAATGGCAGATGGAGATGGTGTCTCAATATTTGGTGCTAGTCAGATTTGGGTGGATCATAATTCACTCTCTCATTGTGCTGACGGCCTTGTTGATGCTGTGATGGGCTCAACTGCCATCACCATATCTAACAACCACTTCGCGCACCATAATGAGGTATTAGATCTGTATTCATTTCCTATGGTCTTTTCTGTTCAAATAATGAGTCTCTTGAAAAGATGATCTCATGTTAATATAAAGGAATAACTAGCCCATTTAACTCTAATATGGGTTAATCCCTAGATAATTTTTATCAGGAGACCGAAATTCTCCTGTTCAAATGGATTATTTGTTGCTGAGCAGGCTTAAGCTATTTTCAATGTTACAGGTAATGCTGTTGGGTCATAGTGATTCCTATGTGAGGGACAAACAGATGCAAGTTACTATTGCGTTCAATCATTTTGGTTCAGGCCTCATCCAGAGAATGCCAAGGTACTTCATAGAATCACAGCTGTACATGGCTGTTTGCAGTCTAATTTTCGCTTGCAAGTACACTAGTCGCCTAGTCGGTGTAAATAATACTCCCTCCGTCCCGGTCATTTGTTGTCTTTTTCCATTTTAGGGTGTCTCAATGAATTGTTGTCCTTTCTATTTTAGGATTGCATTTGATGAGTTATTTGGTCTTTCACATTCAATTTAGTCCATTTGTCATCTCCTAATTGGCTCCCTCCTCTTTCCTTAGTCTTTGTGCCAAAACCAAAGGACAACAAATGACCGGGACGGAGGGAGTATAATTTTGAATAATATAACTTGATGCTTTCTAATTTTGGCGAATCATGTGGTTTGTTATAAACTGGAAACTGAGAGGGACTACCATAAATATGCAGGTGTCGCCACGGTTATTTCCATGTGGTGAACAACGACTACACACACTGGGAAATGTATGCCATTGGTGGAAGTGCAAGCCCCACTATCAACAGTCAGGGTAACAGATACGCAGCCCCAACCAATCCTTTTGCTAAAGAGGTATGCTCTTCTCAACAAAAACTCCTCTTTCTTTATGTGCTATGCTGAATACGTATATGCTACATTGGATTTGGATTAGATTTGTTGAGGATTAGATTTACTGAGTACTTAACTACTGACCTGAGATTACTTGCCCGATAATGATAAAAATGACGAAGTAAAAACTGACGATACTGATATCTCACTAATTGTGAAATTCCGCAAAACTGGGATCTAGCTGCACCCACAAAGAAAAAAATGACGATATTTGTACTCTGATGATTGTGAAATTCGAGGTTCCACCCCTCATTATTCAGCGTGGGACAGTCCGACATGAGCATGTCACATAATAGGATCTAGCTACATTAAAACTGATTATGACTTGACTTGGTGAAAAATTCAGGTTACGAAGAGGGTAGACACAGCTGCAGGTCAGTGGAAAGGTTGGAACTGGAGATCTGAGGGAGACCTCATGCTCAACGGGGCCTACTTCACAAACTCTGGAGCCGGAGCTGGAGCAAGCTATGCAAGAGCCTCAAGCTTAGGTGCCAAGTCATCGTCCATGGTCGGATCTATCACAGCCAATGCGGGACCTCTTTCCTGTCGCAGGGGCAACAAATGCTAGCCGTTTCAATCTGTTTATAGGAAAAAGGGTCTTTTTTCTCCCTGGTCTTTTCTTTACCTTTTTTTTTTCTTTATGATTTACGATTATACGTCATTCATCCATTGATCATCAGTCACCTTTTGCCTTGAAACCTCATATTCCACACAGTCCATTCTTCATATCATGGCAAGTGTACATTTTTTTACACATTGTCATTATATGACTCAATTGAACCTCATCTGCCGAGTGCCGATTGTTTATCCAAAGCTGTGTTATATTTTGTTTTCCCAACCTCGGCCTGCGTCATTCCTGAGGAAAACTTCTTTGGTTATGACAACAGCACGGTCTGAAGCGTTGTTTTTTTATTTTTTATTTTTTTTTCTTTCATTTGGTCTTGATCCCCTAGTTTTTGCCTATCTTTTCACAAATGAAACCAACCAAATTCAAAAATCTCTAACACCATTGCTATTATTCTCAAGTGTTCAGCTTTAAACGAGTCCTTATTTTGGTTTGTCATCTCGGAAATGAGTGGGTTTATTTTGTGTGTTGCATTTTCTTTCACTTGTTTCCTTCCCTGATAGTGTGTCGTTGGTCATACAAGTATTAGGCATTAGAATGTATTATTGTCCTGAATTCTAAAGATTGGAGTGTTGTTCCGGATTTATCAGCAATATATATCGACTTTTTGAATTATTTCAGTGTAATTTCCATTTCTGTAAATTGTAAATGAATTGCTTCTGTTTCCGACTGCATTATTACCGCGGTTTATGGCACAATGACCGACATTGATCCATGACAACCAATTCCAGCACTCAAAACTTAGCATATTTACACTAGAGTTTTGGTGTGCAAAAATGGTTATCAATCTCCATCATTTAAAAAGGGTGACAAATGTGAATATATTACTCAGAAAAGCACAAGCGTCATATCTGGTGGGGGATGAAATAAAACGCATTTAATGGATCCAACTGGTTCACCATGTTAGTCTGTAAACAAAGATGGCGAAATTTGATAGTTGATGTGAATACTGGAATAGATGATGATGATGATGACAGTTTGTTTATTAGAGTTGAAAACCAGATTAAATGGGTTTGGCATGTGAGGTAGGTCCAATCTGGCATGTGATCACAAAGTGTAAGGGTGTGCCCACTTCAATAGTTTGTACTTGGGAGTCGATAATTTATATGAGATCGTCTTAAATAAGAACCGTTGTATGAATACAGAATATATACACAACCGTCAACTGCACTCTTGATGTCTAATTATTTCTGGATTAATGCAATTCCATTTACTGTTGGGCTATTCACCCAACTTCCGAATTAAATCGCTTTTAATTTCTTCAAAGCAAAGACTCCCACCCTTTTTGCATATAATTATTATGAGTAATTGAGTAAAGGTAGAGGGTGCTACGGAAGTGGCCACAAATTAGGTGGAGAAGGGATTAAATGAGTGCAATTTTTGTTAAATTTCGACAAGGGATGCATCATTGCATCGTGTATACGTGTGTTACTCTGAGTCAGCCTTAAGGGTTGGATACGACACAGTGTTAGAGCGTTGGATACATCTGTTTTTTACGAAGTATTAATTTTTTGGTCTGAAATGAAGTGTTGAAGTGTCACTCGTGTGCCAACACGCGACATGCCACCAAAGTGAAACGTCGGAGTTACAGAAGTGTATATATTATGATTTTATTTCGATAAAAAGGTTTGAAAAAATGAAGTAACATGCTAAAATATTGTAAAATCTCAAAATTAACCTGTGAAAATATGAATTCATAGGGTTAGACGTAGACATTCGACTTAAATGACTGACCTCAAACTCGATTCAAATGAGGTGATACAGACCCGGCTTCGTGGCTGGTTGCGTATGCACATTAGCAGCGGGTTAACGGGTTTGGGAGGGGTTAATGGGCCAGGCCTTTGTATTTTTCTTAAAAAGCCTTCTTCGTACGTGCTTATTTAGTGAACGCGATGGGCCGGGTTCAATGGACATGATGACCTATGAACAGCTCTAAATTAGCACAAGGAACCATAATTTGATATCAATGTGTAATCCAGTATTTGCTTTGGGCCAGGTATGCCTGTTTGTGGGCTTAACAGATTGTTGCCCGGACTCAGGAGCGTAGGAGCCGAATGCTAAAATGGCAATGCCCGGCCCAATCAAGCTTGTAACAAGCCTTATTATTCAACCTGTCGTATTTAATTATTTATTTACCTTTATTTTTCCGTGAAATAAATTTAAACAAAAGTGAAACTGACTATAAATCTGGGACAAATTGAACAAATTTAGTGACAACATTAGAATAAAGAAAATACTTATTAGCCGAAAAGGACAAAACCTTACTTGTTCAATTCAGTTCATAATTCAGTCCAGCTCCATTAAGATACATCGCTAAATCCTCACTCAAACAATGTGCACTTTATTAAGGTCAGTTACGGAGTACTTGATAGCTGAGATAAACTATCAATTACTAGGAGTTGCTTTTTGGTTACATAATCATTTTATTTATTCCGTACTTATGTGAATTCTTGCAAGGCATGCATTGGACAATGAGACATGAATGAACTTTAGCATCACCAAAGATGCTTATAAAATTTACACGATATTATACTCCATTTATATTGATGGAAAAGGTGATAATTTATAGTTGGACAAACTAAAAAGTATCATGTTTAGGGAAATGCCACTCGATTTTGAAATGTGCCGGGGTTTTAACAAGCATTTATATATCTTGGAAAAGTTTGTGAACAATTTATTTGACAAATAAAAAGAAATATACTCCGTATGTATCACTTTATAAACTAAGAGCAACGCTAGCGGTGTTGTAAAGACGATAAAATCACCTTTATGAAATAAAAAAAAGGCAATTATTTTAACCCTTGTAAGCAATACTCCTTAAACATAAATCAAGCCCATTGTGCGTCAAATACGGATTATCAATAAGTTATTGAGAGATCATTTTTATGTTATGTATTTTTTTCGTACCCTTTTATTATCGTGCGTCGTCAAACATGCATGTGGTAATTGCTTGAGGGGTGGCCGAAACATTAAATCGGGCGCTTCTTCCGTACGTACTACGTAGGAGTACTTTTGTACAACATGGGATAATATTAGATGTGCATCTGCAGATCAAAACCAATTTCAGGTTTCATCAAGTTAATGGTTTTTGCTTTCATTAATGTAGATGCCAATCTAGCAGTCTATGCACATGAACATACATTATAATCCAACCTAAATAATGTGCATCCTTTAATTCTTAATTAATTGTCCTCCTCCTTTCTTTAATCTCATTAAAATTATCTTTCTTTTGACTTTTTCCACTTGGTCTAAAAGTCAACCGACTCAAATTAAAACCTAATAACCGAACCAATGTATGTTAACCTATGGTTGAGAATAAGAGTTAAATCAACTGGTAACTGGTAAGAGAACTCTTACGCTAATTATGAAGTTAAGGGTTCGATTCTCACCAGTGACATAGTGCGCTTATTTGAAAAAAAAAAGTGTTAACCTAAGGCTCTAGATAGCAATTGGATTTAAACTGATTTGTGACCTGATAGTGACTCAATTGACCTATTTGAATACATGATGATAACAAATTAGTTTTATAGTGATTCCAATATAAATGGACTTTATCCTACTCTAAACATGAAACAAACTATTGTAATTTCAAAATGGGTGGTACTCATTCATGGACGGGTTTTACTTTTTCATGGACGAAAATGACGATTGTACCCCTTTTATTTTAATACTTCATTTTCCTCTTTCATTCTCCAATTCAATTACTAGAGAAGAATGACTRTGAATATTGGTATTTATTCGGATTCCATTGTTGAAGATGCTTATCAAATGGGTAAACAACAACAAATTAATGGAGAAAATGGGAACGATAAAAATACACATTGATGAAGATGCTTATGACATAGATTCCATTATTGTGCCAAGCGAATAATGTCCAAGACTAAATTATCTAATTGCAGAAACTAATGGCAGGAAACCAACATAGCACAGTCTGTTCTTTCCTCTGCTAAGGCAGGTATCAATGGAATCCATATTCCAATTCGAGACGGGTTTTCGACTAAAGTATTTTTCAATGGGGAAGAATGCTCTTATTGGAGTTCTGGTAGTATCTTTATGGAGCATTGATCGACATTTGAATTCGGACTTTCACCTTACGCCGGCGACGCACGCCGTGGCTGATCCCAACGACAACGACGGACGCCGGATACCCCCTTGTACACTCCTCTAACACCACCATACATTTTAAAACAAACCCTAATTAAATTAGTGTAAATTAATTCCCTAATTTGACATAACATAATTAATAAACTTAATAAATTAGAATAATTACTTGATCGATTTGAGAATTAGCATCCATAATTGTATAATTTGCTCTTCTTAATTAATTATGTGAGGAAGACAATTAGAGAGGAGGGTAGTTAGAGTTTTTTTCTCTCTAAACAAAGGGTATAAGATGGAAAAATAATGGAAAAAAGTCCATAAAAGAGTAAATTCCGTCCATGAAAGAGCAACTACGTTTCAAAATATACAACTATTCAATGGTATAACGTGAACTGAAACACTGACTACTCGAATTGAACTTAACTAGACTTAAATAATGACGTTGATATTAGCACCAAGTATGGGGAGGCCTACAGTTACATCCACACTTCAAGCCCGAAGGACATTCGTGTGAAGGAGCGTGTTAGGGTATAAAACCGATCTTTGGACTCAAACAATCAATTTAAACTTTTGGTTGATGAGATGGTTCTTAGCTTGTCATGGTATCAGAGCCAGTGTGACCAATGGTCACAGGTTCGAATCGGGTTCGAATCCCATTAGAGTATAAAACCGATCTTGAAACTCCAACTATCAGCTTAGACTTTTGGTTAAGATGGTTTCTTGAAAATTGACTCGATAAACCCTAATCAACTGTGACCCGATTGACCTCAACTCCGACCCAAAACCGACTCACAATTTGTTAAATTGAAATTAAAGTATAATTTATGAATGGTTGGGCCATTGGATCAAGTTGGAGTTGTTCTTAATTTAAAGTTTTAAACCATGGAGACAATCCAACACACCTTGCGCCATAGATAGTGCTTAAGCTCACAAGACAAAAGAGTGCGATATAATTGAACTATGATTCTTTCACTTCTTACTCTTCTTTATTTATCATTCAATGCCAACATCTTATACATGTAATTAGTCTTCATTCTCTATATATTTGCTCACTTAATTTCTCCATTTTAAGGTATCTTACAATTACAATACACTTGTAATTTGTTTCTCTTTATTCATGCAATATTTCATAACAATGGGTTTTTCACATTCTCTTTGCTTTCTGCTTCTTGTATTGATGATTAATGGCAACACTTACATTGCGTCCGCTCTCCAACCGCGTCATCTCGATGGTCAGTATTCACATAATTTATCATCTTATACGATACACATTCTCCATCAAATATTTCATAACAATGGGTTATTTATTTCTGTCTTAACAGGGCTCCTACCAAACGGAAACTTTGAAGAGGGACCGAAGCCATCAAACCTTAAAAACAAGGTAATAATAGTAGGCAAATACTCCCTTCCTAAATGGGAAATCGATGGATTGGTAGAGTACATTTCGAGTGGACCACAAGACGGAGGTTTCTACTGGGAGGTACCACGTGGAGTCCACGCCGCAAGGCTAGGGAATGAGGCGTCAATCTCACAATATGTGAGAGTAAATGAAAGCTCTTACTACTCACTCACCTTCAGCGCAACAAGAACTTGCGCGCAAGATGAGGTTTTAAGGGTGGAAGCATCGGGTGTATGGGCCGATTTGCCCATACAAACGGTGTATAGCAGCAATGGAGGGGACACATATGCTTGGGCCTTTAAGCCCACTTCGAAGATTGTTAAGATCACTTTCCATAATCCGGGTGTCCAAGAAGATCCGGCTTGTGGCCCGCTTTTGGATGCAATTGCTATTAAGGAGATGCTACCAATTTCTAAACCAAAAGGTATTCCGATTACATGTATTACATTAGTTTTGAATTACATTAGTTTCGTTTCCATAAACGTCCTTAATTTCAAATCCCGACTCTGAGCAATACAGGAGGCAACCTAGTGAAAAATGGAGGGTTCGAAAGAGGACCACATGTATTCAAGAACTTCTCAACAGGGGTACTCCTATTGCCACACCAACAAGATGCAATAAGCCCGCTATTTGGTTGGATAATAGAGTCCTTAAAACCGGTCAAATATATCGACTCAAACCACTTCCACGTACCCTCAGGCTCATCGGCCATTGAACTAGTAGGCGGAAGAGAAAGCGCCATCGCTCAAATCATACGAACAATACCTTCAAGATCCTACCTCCTTACTTTTACAATCGGAGATGCTAAGAACGGGTGCCATGGATCAATGATGGTCCAAGCATTTGCTGCTAAACAAAATGTTAAAGCTCATTTTGCTTCTAATGGAAAGGGTGAATTTACGAGGGCTATTCTCAAATTTCAAGCAATTAGTAGTAGAACTAGGATCACATTTTGGAGTGCATATTATCATACTCGACTTCATGATTTTGGTCATCTTTGTGGTCCGGTTTTAGATGATGTTAAGGTTGTACCTCTTCGTTACGCCCCATAATTTTTTTTGGAGCGTTAAAGTTGATCTTTAGGAAAATGAGTTTACGCTATTCAGCTGCGTAAACTCAAGTTCCCCCTATTGTTTTTGTAATCGGATTACTAATCATCGCCTTTGTATTAAACATGAAATTAATCACACTCGTACTTTATTTTATATCTCGCTTCTGGTTGCAATTTTGGACATAATTTTCATAAAATTAATTTACCTTACATAGGTTAAATAGACCACTTGACTTGGAGTTCTATTTTTCATTTTCAATTGAGTTTTGAATCAACCAACAATACTGAAATTGTAACGTAACACCGTTCTTATAACACGAAAAATACCCTGCTAGCTTCTTTTTCATTATACCGTAATACTTTCTTGGTTACTTTTCATTGTATACGTTTTTTAAAATATATGAGGGAATTGGAAAAAATGTATGCAATCAAAAGTCAAATAAAATCCTCGATACTCAAATGAATTAAAATTATGTATACTTATAACTCAAGTTGGATAGGTAGTGATTTTGGAATCAATTAATTTGTTTAATATTTTATAAATAACATTTTAACCCGAGAAGAATCGTTGAAATCATGACTTTCTTAGTAGATGATGAATGCTAACATAATAGATACTCCATATATTTAACGCTTTGTTTCCTGTCAGATTCTGACCCGACTCAAAAACACGGGCGATCCGACCCGTTTTCTCCTGGGGTCGAGATCTGCGCAATCCGTTTGACTTGAACCCGAAATAAACTGTTAATTTAGGATCAAAATGCGACCTGAATGGGTCGACCCATTGGATCAAGACGAAATCAAGAATTTATTAAAATATTAATATTTATATATTATATTTTAAATTATTTCCCTTACTACTTGAGAGAATCTAAACTCTCTTAATTTTTCCCTCCAAAATGCATCTCTACCTAAATGAGGAAATAAGTAAAACTTTATTTCATTAAATTATTATCTTTTCAAAGAATATATCCTTTTAATTAAACTTAAATCTTATATTTAAATTCATAATTATGATTTTTTCATTAACAATAAAATAATTGGTATTAAACTATAAACTATAAACTATAAGTAGCTAAATTTTTTAGTAATGCAATAATTATTACTATAGAGGATAATTTGACACCTACATACTATTAGGTTCATGAAAAAAAAAATCATTAAAAAAAATCATAACTTAACTTAACTCTCTTTGATTAGTTTTCCATTTCAAATTTTTTGTTTCATTTCAAAACACAATGAAGTGAAATATTAAATACTAATGAGGTACAAATTTTAAAAGTATACACTAAAAAAAACTATATACCGCGATCTATACTACTAACTAAATTAATTAATTTAGTACTTTTATTTACAAAATTAATTAAAAACCAATATAATATAAGTTCCGTAAGCTTTAAAAATAAAACAATTATTAGAATAACTTAAATTCTACGAATGTTTAATATAATTATTGTAGCCATTTAATATGATTAAAATATAAATATTAAATATGTTTTAATTTTTTAACAAAAAGTTTCCAATTTAAAAATGATAGAAAAAAGGCAATTAAAACTATTTTTTGCTCCGTATTCTGACCCTTATCGGACCCGTAACCTGTAGAACCTGACTGGTACATCCACCCCTGCGACTTGAGCCGCTCGACCCATTTGACAGATGTAATCGCAGCAGTTGAAAAACTCTTGTATAAGGATGGCGACCTCTTATTTATCCTTAACTATACATGCATAACTAATTTTAACTCCGTGCAAAATAATGCACGGGCTGTTTTTTAAATAACATATGAAATATGTTAATTAGTACGATAATTAAACGTCATATTCAGAAATAATAATTGAATGAAATCTACATAGTATAAAAGCTAAGTCATTTGGAGAGTTTCTATTGGCTCTTGATTTTCAAAAAAAAAGAAAAAAAGAAAAAAAAAATCAAAAGGTGGTCCCCCACAAAAAAAACATGGGTTTTGTTGATTTAATTTCTTTAAAATAATCGTTACAATCAATACATACATGCTACATACAAAATGATAATATAAAAAAAATTACAATATGAACTATATATTTTTTGCTTGATAATATAACACAAGAAATACAAGCATTGAGCATTTATACTCTATATCTATATTAAAGAAACAATCAGTCTCCTATATAACGGATGTATCCGTTGTATCAATGAAACGAGTCAAATAGTTATCATATAGGAGGAATGGGTTGGGTATAATTTTAAAAGATAATTTATTTAAAAAAGTAAAATTTAAAGATTTTATATTGTTTTCTATATCTAA